>ML850397.1:21908-34407 GCA_009831015.1 Picea engelmannii
CTCATTGAATGGAAAATGAGAATCAAGATACTGTCGCCCTTCTGGAAAATTGTGCTGATGTCGACAAAAGGGGGACGCGACTCCCAGAAGCAAAGGGCTTCACGGAATCTACTGTGGTGAGGAAGTGGCAGAGGTACATGGACAAAGTCAAGGAGTGGGAAGAGTCAAGACTTCCCTTGGCTGGAGAATGTATGAGACAAACAATGGTTGCAACCGTGTGAAAAGGTCGAGTGTCAGGGGGACGCCAAGACCGAGGATAAGTTGTGCCAGAGGCGGGAAAAGGTGAACAAATTCAGAGGGTATAGGTAAGTGATCTGGGTAGTACTCTGAAGATATAGACGATGTCGGCAAGGGTAAATGAGAAGTAATGCTCCAACCAAGGGTGACATGGGTTGCATGTGGCCAAAAGGAAAGCAGGTCGCTAATGGTGACGACAAAAGTAAATAACCGGAAATAGAAGCATTTGTACAATAAATAATGAATAATTGTGGGAAAACGTACAAATACAGAAACGGGTGCCCCAGTGTGAAATGAGTGCCCTAGGGAGGGCAGAAATTTCTTGGAAAACTGATGAAGGGTGGGGGCCCCATTGGTGAGTTTCTGTATGCGGTAGGTGAAATGAAGATATGTTCGCAGATGGGCAAACTGATGGTGGATGAAATGGTGGGTTCATGATCCTGCGGAGGTGCAGCTAAAAAAGAACATAACCATGAAGCGATGATCTGGGAGTCCATATAGGAAGCTAGAAAAAATGAGGAGAAGAAGGATGTGGTTAATCTGCAACATGATGAAAGACTACCGGGACTCCCATCCCTAAAGGGTAATGAAGAACAACATGAGTGTCAAAAGTGTAAAGAGGTGCTATGAATGAGACAACTCATGTGGGTGAGAATGCTACCGGGTTACAGTACTGAAGATGCAAATGGAGGTGTGAGTACTACAGAGCTAGGAATAGGAATCCTAAAGGCCAATATCAGAGGGTGTGACTGGAAATGTAAATGCAATACAGCGGGAGAGACTACATGCCAGTGCTGAGTATATACCTGAAGGAATGATGTTGAGAGATGATGATAAAGTACCTGTACACAGAATAACCAAATACCCAAAGTGAACAATATCTGAAGAGAATCAAAAACATGAACATGTATTAGATAAATGTGACAATGCGCGTGCGTACCTGGCCATGATATGAAAAAAAAAAGGTGCCCCAGGGGCTCAGGATGAAAAGTGGCCCAGGGACAGCCATGATGTAGGTGGCGGGATGCTGATCCTGTGGCTGAAGACGGTTCAAAAAATGGACGCCGTGGGCTCCTGGAATGGTGAGTGGAAGTTTGGCAAAAACCCTATATATAGCTATTGGGCCCATATTGCCACCTCATTTGTACCTGCTGCTTCAGTGAGTTTTCGAGCATATTCAGAGGAAATTGAGTGATTCTAGGAGCACAAGGTACCCGATCGACGGTGTGCGAGTTTCAGGTTAGTGGTCTAATCATCCTCCATAGAAATAGGTTTCCAATTTTTGGGCAGGGTAGGTACGGGGGGGTCATACAGGGGTTTAAAGGGGTTTTTGGTAGAATGTGGGCCCACATGCGCGTGCGACTCAGTGGAAGGCGCGCATGCATGCGCTCCTGTACACTGAAGAAGTGCGCGTTCGTGTGCGGGAGAAGGAATTTCAGGCGCGCCTTAGGGGCGCGCCTGTGAGGTAGACAGGCGCGCATGGGTGCGCTCCTATGGGGTGAACAGGTGCGCTATAGAGCGCGCCTGTGGGTGTGACATGCGCACCCTAGCGTACGCCTGTATTGTGAACAGGTGCGATCAAGAGCGTGCCTGTGGAAAAAACAGGCGTGCATACGTGCGCGCCTGTATAGTGAACAAGTGTGCATGTGTGCGCGCCTGTGGGTGGTAAAACCACGCTTTTGAGGCAAGGTTTTAGGGTGAAAAATTAGTCTTTTTTGATGTACTGGAGGGTTGTATAAGCTAATATAGGACTTTGGGTTGTGTGCAGGTGGGGAGCAGTGATCATGGATGTGCGGTGGTGTGAGCGAGACTGGTCACAGTTGCGGGATGCGGTGGCCAATACACCGCCTACAGTTCGAGCGGCTTTAGCAACCAGTGGGTTGCTAAAGTTCTTTGAGTGCCCGTTGATACGGGCATAGGAGTTTTTACTCCAGTATTTTCTCCAGATGTGGAGCCCAGATCAGCACTGCTTCCTCGTGCGAGGAGAGCAGATCCCCTTCACTACGGTGGAGGATATATACTTTCTGACTGGGCTCCCCTTCCAGGGAACACCATTGCCAGCAGAGCCTGTGCTGTCGAGGGATACTCATCTGCGTACTATCGCCAAGCGATATTGATCAGGCGAGCGCTACATGGCTGGGACGGCAGTGAGTATCAATGGGATAAATGCCCTGCTGCATCGTTGCATAGCAGCGATGATCATTCGAGTGTACGGGTCACTGGCGACCCACCGGATCAGTGGTGGTGAGTTGTTCTTGATGGAGAGGGTGGTGGCGGGCCGTGAGCGGTTCGCCTGGGGCCTGACCCTACATGCGCAGATGATCGCGCAGCTGGACCGATGTCGATCCACAGGCACCGGGGAGTTTTCTTTTGGCTCCATCCTGGTAGCCTATTTTTTGGAGAGGGTGCCGATGCTGCGCCCGCGGGTTCTTTTGGAGGCGCCTGGGGTGCGAGAGCCTCGACTGAGGCGGTGGTCACAGATTTTGGTTCGCCACGGTGGTGGCAAAGGTGGTCATTACTTTACTGTGCAGGCGGCGCAGATATGGCGGCAGATGTCACAAGTCATACTTCAGTTCCCTTATGCTGGGGTGGACTTCCGGGGGGACCCAGACATGGTATTGCCTCCTGGGGAGGTTTTTGATGATCGAGGTATGTTGAGTGTTGTATGTTTTGATTTACGTTGTGTTTTTTGATATACCAGTTCATATGTATGATGTATAGATATTGATATGATATGTTGTTGCTTGTTTTGTGCATGTGCAGATTTGGCACCTCGCGGGCGCGAGGTGGAGTTGTACAGAGCGCCAGCGCAGCGAGAGCGGGAGAGACCGCCGCGTGGAGGGAGGCGTCCGAGGGATGAGGCTGTTGGGCGACCAACAGGGCCCGAGAGACCGGTGTAGAGGCACCATTTTGATGACCCTGGTGCGGGGTCATCACACACTCCTCCGGCAGCAACCAGAGTCGATTTGGATGATATACGCCGCCGTTTAGAGACGGTTTTACAGGACGTACCTGAGGGCATGTGGATCCGCATCCAGGATGAGGGGTTCCTGGAGCAATGCATTGTACTACCGCCACCATGGCGAGGGATAGTGCGACGAGCAGCTGTGCTTGCCGCGATGACTAGCGGGCGTCTGCCGCCTGAGCAGGGAGGTCCTGCGGGTGTGCCACCACCATTGCCTGGGGCTGGTGGGGGTGGGGCACCACCTCCTCTTGAGGGAGGAGCAGCTGGGGGTGCTATAGAGGCACCCTGATGTATGTATGTAGACATTTTTTGATGATATAGGCTGGTGAGCCAATTTTTGTACCGATATGTGGCACGGACCTGAGGGCCAATGTATTTTTTGGTGTATATAAACATTCAGATGGCCTGATGGGCCCATATATATATATATGAGTATACATGTTTTTGAGATCCAAATGTGTTGTACATGTGTTTTGTGTGTTGATGATGATGATGTTGATCCTATCTATATGTTGTGACAGGACGTATGAGATGTTTATGTATGTGTAGCTTGGTGTGATATATGCCAGTCTAACACGATGTTAGCTATTTTATCTGTGGTTTGATTCAATTCTCTTTGAATATGTGTAAATGTAATGGAATCAAAATGTCGAGATAATAATCTAACCTGTAGGTATTTGCGAAAGAGGCATGGATTGCGTACACGGTACACATTGTTGAGCTGAAGAACGACGAGCTGGGAGTCGAGGAAAACGCTAAGGTGACGAATATGATGATGTTGGGCGTTAGTCAAGAGGCCAATGACAAAAGTGTATTCGGCTTGGTTATTGGTTGTTGGTCCTAAACAGATGCCGCTGGAATGTAGCATTTCGTGTGAAGGGGTGTAGAGAGCCCAAGCAGCTGAAGCGATATTTTGTGTCCAACGGCTGGCGCCGTCGGCGTAACCAATGTGGTAAGATGGTGGAGGAGTCATCCGTCAATAGCACAAAGGATAGTTTTAGATGAGGGAGAAAAAAAAAAAAAGATTAAAAACGCTAAAAAAGAAACAGAACCTAAAGTAGCTTGACTACATTTAAGCATAAAATTTCTTGAGGTAGAGCCCATTGACGGGTTCTTTGAGCGAGAGGCCTTCGGGGGAGGCCAGGATGTATGCGCCTTTAGTGAGGCAATGTTGGATAATGTAAGGGCCATGCCAAAGTGATTCAAATTTGCCGTGGCCAAAGGTATCATGAGCGATATCATAGGCGAGGACAAGGTCGCCTTCGTGAAATGATCGAAGGTTGACATGGCGATCAAAGGTAGACTTGGATCATTTTTTAGCTGCCTCGTTGTTCTGTAATGAGGATCGACGGTCTTCATCCAGAGACTCCAAGTTTAGCAAGCGCTGCTCCATTGGAGCAGTGTCAGGTAATAGCTCAATTGCGGTGCGAAGGGTGGGAATTTCGCACTCAATGGGAAGAGTTGCCTCGACCCCATGGACTAAATGGAATGGCATGAAACCTGTAGCAGTATTGAATGTCGTTCGATAAGCCCATAGCGCGGAAAACAACATATGATGCCAATTGGTTTTATGTTTATTAACCGTGCATTGTAACATAGTCTTGAGGACTTTGTTCACTGCCTCGAACTGTCCATTTGACTGAGGGTAATATGGTGAGGCAAACTCATGAGAGAAGCCTAACCGAGAAGAGAGTTCGACGAAGATCTCATTCTCAAAATGTTTCCAGTGATCGGAAACTAATTGGAGTGGTACTCCGAACCGGGATATAACGTGGTTAAAGAAAAAACGCGCTGTAGTGTCAGCGGTGTTGTTGAAGGTGGGCATAGCTTCGGCCCATTTGGTGAAGTAATCGACAGTGACAACAATGTATTTGTGACCATTGTTGAAGGGGGGATTACAAGTCATAAAGTCAATGCCCCATTTACAAAAGGGGTCTGCAGTAATGACAGGGTGAAGAAGAGCAGAGGGAGCACGGGCTTTGTTGGCATAGAGCTGACATTGCTCACATCGTTTTACGGCATGAATGCAATTGTGAAACAAGGTAGGCCAAAAGTAACCGGCCTGGATAATATTTTGAGCCGTGGCGATGCCCGAAAGATGGCCCCCACAGGCGCCACAATGGCAGTCGTTTAAGACTCTGTCGGCCTCGTCAATAGTCAGGCAGCGACGAAGAATGGTGTCGACGCCCCGTTGGTATAGGATGTCACCGATGAGGAGATAGTGGGGGGCCTGATGGCGAATGCACCGACGATCATCCCTTGAGAGGTGGTTACCAAAATTTTGAGTTCGTAGGTAGATGAGAAGGTCGCCATACCAAGGATCATCAGAAGTGATGTAAAAGAGATGTTCGTCAGGAAAGTCAGTATTGACGGGGGGACTGGGAGTGTCAGAGGGAAGGGCCGTGACAAGTTCGGCTAGAACAAGGGCCTTCTTACTCTTTGGTGTTGAGAACTCAAGGTCGTATTCCTGAAGGATAACGATCCATCGAGCGAATTTGCCATTTACTTGGTGACAACTGAGCAAGTATTGCATAGGGTTGGAATTTGCGACGACCTTGGTGGTGCGAAGCAGAATGTAGTGCCGTAGTTTCTGGACTGCGAGGACAACTGAAAGAGCTAGTTTCTCTTCATGTTTGTACTTCAAGGGTGGTCCTGAGAGGTTCTTACTGACGTAGTAAATGACGTGTTCACGATTGTCATCTCCGATTTGGACGAGGACGCTGGCTACTGATACAGCTGATGCTAATACGTAGAGGATGTAGTCGCGATTGTAGTTAGGTGCACTAATCAAAGGTGCATTGGAAAGTGCTGCCTTAAGGTCGTCAAACGACTGTTGGGCATAGTCATCCCAATGAAAAGGGGTGTCGTGCTGTAGTAAGCGAAGGAAACCATGTGTGCATATAGCGTAATCAGGAACAAAGCGTCTAAGAAAGTTGGATTTGCCCTGTAGACTTTGTAGTTGTCGCAAATTCCGAGGAGGTGGAATCTCGGTGATAGCTTGGACTTTGAGGGGGTCCACGGTGATACCTCTTTGTGAAACGATGAACCCGAGGAGGCGCCCTATGGTGACATAGAAAACAAACTTGAGAGGGTTCAAGCGGATTTTGTACTGACGACACCGTTGAAAGATGACTTGTAAATCATCTAGGTGTTGGGTGCGTTTCTTAGAGCGAGCGGTGAGGTCGTCTAAGTAGGCGAGGATGATAGCAGCCAGATCATGAAAGATGTATGTCATGGCCCGCTGGAAAGTTTCACCGGCATTTTTTAGGCCAAAGGGCATGACCCGATATGAAAACGTACCCCATGGGGTAATGAATGCGGTTTTATACTGATCGGCTGGGTGAATTTGAATTTGGTTATAGCCAGAGAATCCGTCCATAAAGGAAAGAGCCTCGTGGTCGGCGCAGTCGTCGATAATCTGATCGATGAAAGGCATTGGGAAGTTGTCCTTGGGACATGCGTTATTGAGATCGTGAAAGTCGGTGCAAACATGAATGGTGCCTTGTTTTTTGTCGACGGGTACAGGGTTGGAAACCCATGAAGTGTAAGCGATGGGGTAAATAAACCCGGCCTTACGAAATTTATCAATTTCGGCTTTGATAGCCGCGGCCTTAGATGGGTGTAGCGGTCGCTGTTTCTGGCGAACTGGTGTGATGTCTGGCCAGGTGTCGATACGATGTTCGACAATAGATGGGTCGAGGCCAGGCATCTCTGTGTATGACCAGGCGAAAATATCCCGATATTCCTGGAAGAGGGTTTTATATGCGGCGATTTCTTGAGGAGTGCAAGCAGCTCCAATGATGATTTCTTCGACGATACCTGGTTTAATGGAAATGTCGATTTTGATGGTGGGGGAAATGTTAGCTAGATTGCCTTCTTCAAAAGTGTCGGGTGCAGGAATAGGATTGTTGAACCAATCGATAGGTCCAGATGGGATAAAATCTTTGGTTTCGACCGCATAAATGGAATTGTGGCTAGGAGGCATGTGAGCTTCCTGCGGAAGGAAGAGAGCCCGATGATGTAGTGCATCCCAGGGAGATTCTGGGCGTTGTATCTCTTCCAATATGTCTTTGTCACATTGAAAACGACAAGAATATAATGGATCGTGAGGAGTGATCTTAGCTCTAGTGTGATTGCCCCCTACTGGTGAAGCAAGGGGACAGGTGTGAGCAGATGGTGAGGGTTCGCTCGTCATGAACCATATGTTGAAGTACTGAGGGGTACTCGTGGTGGTTGGATGGGTAATCTCTGCAGGGGAATGAACAGGAGAGTTGGGAGGGTTACAGGGTAAATCCTCATATGTGCCATCTAAGAACCAAGGAGGTATTGGGAGTGCCTCGGGTTCTAGATAAATGACATGAAGAGCCTCGAGTGATGGATTAAGGTCAATTACTTCCGCTGCAGGTCGGTGATGCAGGGCCAATCGACGTTGCCTGTATGCGAGGATTATAGGACACTGGAATGTAAAATGTGCTAATGAATCGCAAAGAGAGCAGGGGCATCTCGTGCATTCATTGACTGAAGTACTGACATAGCGAATGTCAGTGAGCGGTGTTGTGGATGGCATAGCAGGGCATGGGTTGTTCTAAAAGTCTCGGCTTATGATAGCTAATGCCTATCGGAAACGAGGCAGTGCTAGACAATGATGGGTGTAATGGCCATACTCAGAACAGATGGCACACGCGAATTTGGTTTTTAACCCTTTACTACTGGAAGGTTGAGTGGTAGCAGTAGTAATGGGTAGTGTGGGGGTTGGATTGGGGGGAATCAAATTCTGTAATACGGGTAGTGATGGGCAGTTGTTGGTTTGGTGACCCTCTTTGTCACACAAGGCACAAGGTGGTGGGATGCGCGGAGGAAGTGGAGCTGTGGGCTCCTTCTTCTGTCGCCTGCCCCCGACTGTAGCAGGGGGGGTAGGGAGTATGGGGGTAGTAGGGGTAGTGGGAGTGATGACAGAAATCGTCATGGGGAGTCCTTCCTATGGGTGAGGGACCATCTCAGGTGGATGTAAGTACCACACTGGGATTGCTAACACCATATTGGGTAGTGTGAGCGTTGCTGCTACCTGGAAGGCTTCTATACCGGGTGGAGGGTAAAAGAAGGGAATTTGAGTGAGAGGTCGGGGAACTATCTCCCAAATGGGACGAGGCCCTTGAGGGGGTGTGGATTCATGGACTGAGGGGGTCGATGAGTTCGCAGGAGGCTCCTGTGAGGGTGATGCTGTGACTGTTGAGATGTCAGGAATGACTGAAGCCTCCTGAGGAGGATGAGCATCCTCCATGTAAGTTTCTTTAGAGGAGATGACGCATAGTTGATTAGGGGGAAGAAGTGGTGGTGCTCCATGGTATGTCCCTAACAAGGATGGATCTTTGAAAATCCCAGGCCCCATCTCAACGAGTGGATATGCGTCTTTGTTGGTGTGAATGAGAGGAAGAATGTTGTCGAGATTGGCAGATGGGTTTGGCTCATAATGTGAGACTTGGTCGATGGTCACAATATTTCCGTTGTGGGGGAACATGATGGTCCTAAAGACTGATGATGCCACTGCCTTCATAGCATACATGTAGCTACGTCCTAACAAGATATTGTAATTGAGTTGAGCGTCGATAACTTCAATGTCAATGAGAATAGTTTTGCCCCCGAGTTCCACGGGGACATTTTGGAAAAGCCCTTCAGGAGACGATGGTCTTCCATCATAAGCCCGTAATGTGATGGCGGATGGTATGAGTTCCGGGGAACCAAGTTTCTGCCATATTGTTTTGGACATGATGCATGTAGATGCTCCCTCATCGATGATACATCGATGGACGGTGATGTTCCATATTTTTACTGGTACTTGAATAGAAACTGCAGTGGGAAGACGCGGTTCGGAGCTATCAAGGTCAAAAGTGATGAGTCGAGTATCGGCCGGGTCGACTGCCCCCAAGGTGGAAAGTAGTGATTTCCGCTGTGTTGGACAAGTCTGGAGGAATTCCAGAACTGACATGGCAGCCGGGGATTGCGCTAAGTCATCTACTAAGCTGTAGTTATGTGTTGCCCTAGCTTGTGGGTTGTGAACATTCCTGCGCAAGGGGATACGAGGGATGCATAATGGTGGTTCGACGGAAGGGTGAGGGATCATCAACGGGGGTCCCGTCGGTGTGGGGTTTGTCTCGGAAGATATGGGAGTAGACTCAGTTGTTGTAGGATACTGACGATTGCGTGTTTGCAGAAGGATTTCTTCCTCGCTGGTGAGGAGAATGGTACGCTCTACTGGATTGTTAGGGTTGTGGTACTATCCCGCCTGAGGTGGGGGATGCTGCGTGTCCTGTTGAGTGTTTATGACACCTTGATGTGGGATAGGATTTTGCAGTACGACGGGAGGGGGTTGTTGCGCGTATTGTTGTTGTGCCTGCTAAGGGGCAGGTTGCGCTGGGGAGGGGGGAAGGCTCCCAGAGTCTTTCAACCTTTTGAAATCAACGATCTGGGGGCAATGGTGAGTGTAATGACCGTACACACCACAAAGAGAACAAGGGTGGATGGTTTTAACATTATTCCCCCCTTGGCATTTGTTGTTATTTCCCCCCTGGGGGTTTTGGTTCCCTTGGTTCGGGTTGCCCCCAGTGGGTGGATGCTGTGGGGGTTGATTCCCGCCTTGACCCGGGTTGTTGCTATTTTTGTTCTGTCCTTTCTTCTTGGCATTGTTCGAAGGGTGAGTAGGGTTGGTTGTGTTCAACTGTTCAAAATTTTGGTATTGTTGAGAAACAGAGGGTTAAACAAAGTTTACCCCCGCATGAGGATGTGGGGGAGCCATGGGTTGCGGAGGACCCGAAAAGGGAAAATAAGGATTTTATGGTGGCGTCGATCCGTAAGGTACATAGGAAGGCTGTGTGCTTTCACCAGTACTATAAGCGGATGTTGAGAGAGTACCACTATTTGGAGGAACAGGTGGATGTATGGGAGGCGCCGGTGGTGGTCCACAAATGGGTGGAGGTATAGCAACAGGATATGGCTGGTGATAAGGGGGTGGGGGGAAATAAGGAGTGCCCCCATAGGCCGGTGGGTATTGAGGTGTTCCATACATTAGTGGTGGTTGGGGTTGTGGACCATGGTGTGTGGTGGCACCTATTAGTCCGTCTGCTGAGTGAAACATCCCAGGTTTGTCCTGGCCAAATGGCACAGGTTTTGGTAGATCAGGAAGTACTGTGTACAAGTATCCTGAATGTGCATAAATGAGGTCATATTGTTGAGCCTTGTTGATGGCTTCCTCTTCAAATTGTGGGAAGTTAGAAGCTACATCCTTACCAAGGAGAGCGACAAGTGATCTAAGAAACCAGTCAAGGCATTGCTGCTTGGTGGTTTCTGCTTTACACAAACTACGTCGCCTACGCCACTCATGAATGTGGTCAGCGATGTGGTTGGATGAGGTCTGTTTGAAATTAGATAGTAGTTCTAGACCATTTTCATGGTGGATGGGTAATTGGAAGAAAGTTAAGAATGCTTTGGCCAAGGATTCAAAGGTCGTATGGGACCCAGATTTTTCTTCGACATACCATTTGGCTGATGGGCCAGTAAGTGTGTGTTGAAATAATCGCAGTCTGATGGAATCATCCATAATGCTGTTTGAAGAACACCATAGATGAAAGGTCATGACATGATTGGCGGGGTCATCCCCTGCCTTCCCTTCAAACTTTGGTATGTCTGAAGAAAGTTTGGTTGGCATTGCAGGCCATGCGGCATTATGCAATATAGGATCATTAGTAAGCTTGGTGAGATCCGATATGTTGAGAGAGGCCAAGTATGGCATCTGTAATGGGGTATGAATGTTAGTTCCAGCCATAGTGTGTTGTGAACCTGACCCTTGATGGGGACTAGGTGGGTTGGTGCTCCCTCCTTGAGAGGAAGTGGGTCCCCCGCTTTCGTGCAAAGGAGAGCGAGTGACTGTGTGACCTTGGGAATTGGACCCAAGTAAGGGAGAACCAAGCAAAGTTGATCCTAAGATGGTAGCACTCACAGGAGTGTGTGAAGGCGGTACTGATGAACGAGTACGACCAGATACTCCCCCTAAAATAGGAGGAAGATTGAGCAAGCGTCGTAAACGACGGGGGTTCTGTGGTTCCCCTATGATGTCAGACTAATTGTGTGAAATGTGTGCAACAAGTGGTGAGAGAAACATAGAACCAAGAGTCTTTGCTATGACTATTTTACACAATATATATATCAAAGTCAAACTGTAATCAGATGTGCATCATACATAAATGAGAAAGAAACATACATGTGGGTAAGGGGGTTTTGTCTGCATGAGGGAATCGAAAGAAATAAAATGCTCGTGTCCTAGAAGACGTAACGTCCTTCCTCTCAAATAGCACTGGACCTTCCAATAGCTCTCAACAATGGGGTCTAAAGTCACCGGAAGAGACACTAGTGAAGGATGAAATAACTGATTATAATGAGGGGTAGAGGGTGCAATATCCTGAAAGAGCTGGCGATACCTCCCAATAGCCACACAAAATCCAATCAAGGTGCGATTGCAACCCACAACCGCCACCTAGGTAGATGTCCTAAAATTTGTCACTAGGTACCTCGGTCCAAGCGCGACATTTAGATTTTCGGCCTAAGAAATGGGTCACGGGCTGGATCCCATCCAAGAGGTGGGTGCCTCAAGGGGGGACGCACAGAACAACCGGACCTCGGCCTTTGACCCTTCACGGGTATCTCCCTGCCTTATGGTGATTGGAACGCTAGACTTGGAGGATTTTGAAAGTTCCCTATTTGTCAACTTCTATGTTTGAAATTGTGAGAACCAGATAACGGGGGGTTATTTGGATGCCTACCCCTGAAATCCTACCTAGACTAAAATTTTCTTTTGGCACCTCCTGTGGAGGACAACTTAGAAAGATTTTAGATGAAGTTGTTTTGTGAAGCTGGGGGTGAAAACCAACCTTGTTTGATTTAAAAGTGGGAGTGGATAGTCCAATCAAGAAAAGATGGGGTGTTTTCAGAATCCCTTTTGAGGAGACCTACTTATACCACCACGTTTCGAGATGAGGCTATGTGAGTGAAAAAGTGGCTTTTGTGTGTAAGTGAAAGTGTACCAAATTTTAGTTATTTAGATGTCACCTTGCAACATGTGGACATCGCTTGGTCATTTACAAGAGTTTGATTACCTAATCAACTAGATGTCATTGGTACAACCTTGCGGAATTGTAAAAGCCCTAGGAAACTAGCATGTGGACATTGTGGTCCGTTACTATCCTTTATCTCCCTATGTGTGAGTTAATCTAGAAAAGCATGAAACTAGCCTAGATTGAACATGTG
>ML850398.1:0-11944 GCA_009831015.1 Picea engelmannii
TCCTCTTGGAAACCAAATTGATGGATAATTAGGCCTCAAAACCATCTAATATTGTAGGAAATATCTTCATTTCACTGTAATTCAAAGGGATTGTCTTGTTGTCTACAGAGATACATTCTTTGTGCAGGGTTGGTTGTGATGATCCAAATTATTTTCGGCACGAAATGAGAGAGGAGATATAATAAAGAAATGTAGAGAGAGATCTTGGATATCCAATAATATAACAGAAATGTATCATAGATGCAACCATAAACACAGAGATACAATAATACACAATTTTCTATTAATGAGTGAAAATGTACAAAGACTGTAAAAATACAAAGTGAAAGAATTTCTAGAACTGTGGAAACTTATCTCTAAGAAGAGATGTGTTTGCTACTCGTATTCACCAGAAGATCATTTTCCAATGAGGCTCCAAAGGCTTTTTATCATAAAGAAAATCCAAACCCCTAACCTCGGAAGATGAAAAGCCAACAATTTTGTGGACCCTGTTTTGGGCAGGTTGGTGTATCAACTTCTCGGGGTGTAACTTTGTCATGTGATCTCTGTTTGGGGCACACAATAACTCGTTTGAAAGGTATCGGAGAGGAGATTCATTTTGGGGGCTCAATAAGAGCCTTCTACTATCATTGAGAAGCTCGATCCTGAAAAACCTTCATTTAGGCCCTCAAAATGGCCCAGGAAGTTAAAAACTGCTAAAAATAGTAAATTGCCAAAATTGTTTGAAAAGTGTTTTAAGTCAGTTGGCAGAGGTGGGTGGCCACCGATATCCACCTGGATTAATCCTCCCTCCTTAGGAATAAATGGTCTCCATTGCGTTGAGTGCCCGAGGAGAGGGAAAAGAGTTTGTTGAATCTACATCTTGATGAGCTACTTGCCTTGTTGGAGAAGTTGCACTGCTTAGATTTTTGAAGGTTGTCATGAATCTTTGGTTGTAAGGGTTGGACCTTTTTAACTAGTCTAGATACATGAGATGTCTGTGTGCAGAAGGTATCTTTTCACTATGTTGCAGTCTTGGATAAAAGGTTGATCCGGATTATTTTCGACATGAAATGAGATCAGAGATATAATAAAGAAATGCACAGAGATATCACAGATATTAAATAATATAACATAAATGTACTAGAGATGCAACCATAAACACATATATACAGTAATACATGATTTCTATTAATGAAAGAAATGTACAGAGACTGTAAAAATACAGAGTGAAAGACTCGCTAGAATGGTGGAAGCTTATCTCTTAGAAGAGATGTGACAGCTACTCACATTCACAAAAAGATGATTACAATGAGGATATGAAGGAATTTTACAATAAAAAGGAATGCCAAAAGTCCTATACATCCAAAAACCTAACCCTAGGAGATGAAGCGCCAAAATTCATGTGGGCCTCGTTTGGGTAAGTTAGTACATCAACTTCCCGGGGTCATAACTTTTGCATACGATCTTCGTTTTAGGCGTATGATAACTCATTGAAAAGGTATTGTCGAGGAGATTCATTTTGGGGGCTCAATAATTCCTTTGACTATCATTAAGAACCTCGATATTAAAAAACCTTCATTTAGACCCTCAAAATGGCCTCGAAAGTTAAAACCTGCTAAAAATAGTAAATTGCCAAAATTGCCACAAAATTATTTTGAGCCAGTCAGAAGAGGTGGGTGGCCACCGATATCCACCTAAATCAATCCTCCCTTCTTAGGAAGCAATGGTCTCCATTGCGTTGAATTCATGAGGGAGAGGGAAAAGCATTTGCTGGATCTGCATCTTTGTGAGCTGCTTGTATTGTTGGAGACATCGCGCTGCTCAGTTTGTGGATGTATGTCAAGAACTTGTTGAGGCTGAGGCTATTTAAAAAGTCGAGATACATGAGAGGACGATGTGCAGAAGGAATCTTTGTGATTTGTTGCAGCCTTATCGACCTTCTTCTGTTGGATAGAAGGTGCTTGGGGCGAGGTTGTAGCGGTTGCAGTGTCCTTTTGTTCTCCTTTTGAACAGATTGTGAAGAAGCTAAATTTTTGGCGCAGCCATACTCCTCGAAGCACGTCCGCCCCCATAGGATCTTCTTCTTCACACAGCTCGAAGAACTCAAGCGTTCTTCTGATTCCCTATCAGGAAATTTTCTTACCCACAGAAACTCTTCAAAAGGTCTCCCTTAATGATCGAGAAATCGGACTTCGCGATTTCGCGAATCCTATGGTCGCGTGTTTTGTGCCTCACAATGCTCCGAAACCCGATGGGTAAATGTCAAGACTTTCCTGTTCCTATCGGGAATTCTTCCGTCGGGATTTCGACACTTATGATGTTGAAATCAACTTGCCTCACTGACCCCCGACTCCCGATATGTCGATACACAGATGCGGTACGACACCTGTTCACCCCTTTGACACTTGTGAACCACAATCCCTTCACGATCGAGAAATCGCATATCGCGATATCGCGATTCCCATTTCACTTGTTCCTAGAAACTTTTATGTCCCGAATCCCGATATGGGGTGACACCTGTCCTCCACTTGATACCGTGGCTATGTGGTCACCGCGTTTCAGAATTTCGCGACTTCTCCTGCAATGATTTTCATGTCACTGGAAATCTCGATACACCGATTCCCGATGCACGTGAGGATGTACTCCTCCACGTCACTATCCCCTCATCGCTCTATCGGACATCGCACGATCGCGATTCCTGATGTTGTGATTTCTTCACTTCCGGAGTTCACGAAATGTCGAACCCCGACGCCTCTCCAGATTCCTGACGCGTGTCCTGTCGAGATCAACGGCTAGGATTTCCTTGGAATTTCGAGACTCTCAAGGTCTCTGATTCTTACCCTATGAAAAACCCGATGACTCCTCCGGGACTCCTCCTCTACTCACTAGGACTTAACCCTGGTGTAACTCCTGCCAAATCTGATGGTTGACAGGATTTCCACGAATTCCCTCCATGAGATCTTGTCTGTCGCTTCTTCCTCCTTGAGGATTTCCTTGATGTGAAACCTCCTGTCTGGTCCTCCAACATATTTGAAGGCTCCACTCCTCCTGAGATTTTTCCAGCTTCTCAGCCTCTTCAAAATGGGAACCCTTTGCTCGCACTCCTTGCGGAAACTCTGCAAACACTTCAAGTTTTCATCTTCCCCTGACTCTGCGCACACCTGCAGCAACAATCTTTCGATGCTTCGCTCAGAATCACAACTCTGAGACTTAGACTGGCCTACGCACTCCTTGCATGGATCCTATAACCCAATTTCACTCCTGGGTGAACGAGAATCAAACTTATCCCTATTTGAACCCTTTGTCAACGCACTCCTTGCGGACAATTCGACTACACTCCTTGTAGGAATCTCTGGCTCAATTAGAGAAACAATTGAAACTCATTTCTTCCTCCTCTCAGACTTCAATTCATACATGAAATCACATACACAACATATAAAAGCAAATGTATGACTGGAAACAGACATCAATTGAGCATAACATCAATACACAGAGAAACAACACAAAACCATGGATTTGAATCAAAGCTTTCTTCTATTAATTCAAATTCCTGTACATGGGTGTTCTTCATACAATTCTCTGCATGCTCTTCTGCTCTTGAATAATGTTCAGGCTAGTGTTACAATGATACAATGAGGGTGTCTATATCCGTTTTCCCTCTTGGACTCTAAAGCTACCAAATCTAAAATTAAATTCCTATCTAACTGCATTAAGTCTATTAAATGTCGACTATCTACTAAAGGATGAGAGCTTAAAGGCTCAAGGTCCATTACAATATAAAAAGGCGCCTCTTCTTAAATGACTCATTTAAGATTTGTGCAACAGTCCCAAAGCATTTTCAAAATTTGTGTTGGATTTTCCAGCTGTCTTCTGCTTCCGTGCTGGCTCGCTTGATGAGTCGATGATGCTCCTGCATCATACTCCCTCGCTTGAAAATTTTCATGGGATCCTGTCCATGTGATCCTGCACGGTCTGTCCATGCTTCTGTATTTCCGCTTCAATCTCCCAGCTGGCATCTTCCATTGGGTGGTTCTTCCAATTGACCAGATACCCAAAATACTTCTTTTGCCTAGTCTTCCTACCCACTCTCTTGTCCAGTATGCATTCCATTTGCGGCTTTTCTGCAACTGGTAATTGCTTCATCCACTGGATCACTGGATCCTCAGTTCCAGTCTCTGCTTCTCCAGCCCTGTATGGGTATAATTCTACAATATTGAATATCAGAGATATTCTGATTTCATCTGGTAGCTCGATCTCATAAGCATTTTCCCCGAATTTTCTCAAGACCTTACATGGTCCGATTTTATTCATTTTTAACTTATTGTATGTTCCCCTCGGGAACCTTTCTTTCCTTAAGTGTGCCATAACTAGATCACCAACTTCGAACAGAAGTTGTCTCCGATGCCGATCTTCTCTGCGCTTGTATTCCTGGCTTGAATTCAGAAACCGCTCCTTCACCCTACTGTGAAGTTCTCTCATCGCCTCAGCGAATTCTTCTGCACTAGCACTGCTAGTAGCAGTTTGTTCTGAATCCCCCAGTTCAGAAACTCCTCTCGGATGCATGCCATATACGACCTGAAATGGACTTCGTCCTGTGCTCCGATTCACTGAATCGTTATATGCGAACTCTGCCTGTGGTAATATATGGTCCCAACTACTATGGTGTTCCGTCACCAAGCTTCTCAACAAGTCTCCCAGACTTCTGTTGACCACTTCCATTTGTCCATTCGTCTAAGGATGATAAGCAGAACTAAATGCCAAGTTAGTCCCTAGTTTCTTCCTTAAGTTCCTCCAAAAATTCCCTATGAATTTGGTGTCCCTGTCCGAAACTATACTTTTCGGCAATCCATGAAGTCGAATGATCTCCTTGAAGAACATATTTGCGATGTGAGTCACATCGTTGGTTTTCTGGCATGGGATAAAATGTGCCATCTTGGAAAACCTGTCCACGACCACAAAGATTGAATCAACCCCTCTTTGTGTCCTTGGCAAACCCAATACAAAATCCATGCTTATCACCTCCCATGGCCTCTCTGGTATGGGAAATGACTGGTAAAACCCTGCATTATTCTTTCTCCCCTTCGAATGTTGGAAAATTTGACATCTGTCAACGAACCTCTTGACATCTGCTCACATTCCCGGCCAAAAATATGACTCATTCAGCTTCGCGAATGTTTTGTCATGGCCAAAATGTCCTGCTAATCCACCATTGTGCTTCTCCTTTAACAGGTTCTCCCTCATGGAGCATTTCGGAATGCACAATTGATTGCCTCTGAACAACAACCCTTCCTGGATCATATAGTCTATCCAAGGGCTTCTATCTCTGAGAACTGGATTCTCAGCTGCTTCATATGCTTCCGCAAAATTTGCATCACCTGCGTACATGTCCCTGAGATTTTCAAAACCTAATGTTTTGACTCGAAATTCCTGCAGCAACAAACACTTCCTGCTCAAAGCATTAGCCACTTTGTTAGCAGTACAAGAAATATGCTTAATCACAAATGTGAAATTCTGCATATACTCTACCCATTTTTCATGTTTATGATTCAACTTTTCTTGTTGAGTCACAAACTGTAATGCATGGTTATCACTGTACAATACAAATTCTTTCGGGATCAAGTAATGCCTCCACTTCTTCAGTGCCTGAATGATGGCATAGAATTCCTTATCATACGTGGAGTACTTTAGCTTCGCCTCATCCATCGTTTCGCTGAAATATGCAACCGACTTGTCTTCTTGACTTAAGACCGCTCCTATGGCAAACCCACTCGCATCACATTTCACCTGAAATGTCTTCAGGAAATCCGGCAACACCAAAATTGGTTGTTCCGTGATCTTCTGCTTCAACAGATTGAAGCTCTTCTCAGCCTCCGTTGTCCAATGAAAAGACTTATGCCGCTTCTTCACTGTATCCATCATTGCTGCGCTAATCCCACTGAAATTCCTGATGAACTTTCGGTAGAAACTATCCAAACCATGAAAACTTCTTACCTCAAAAATATTTCTCGGTGATGGTCAATTCTTGATCACTTCCACTTTATCCGGATCCATCTTCAATTCATTCGTAGATATAACAAAACCCAGATAAATGAGTTATGTCTCCATGAATGAGGACTTCTTCATATTTATCAATAGCTTCTCCTGCTGCATCTTCTTCATTACAATGGCCAAATGTTTCAAATGTTCTGCTACTGATTTACTGTAAATCAGTATATCATCCAAATACACAATGACGAACTTCCCGATGAATTCCCTCAGGACTTCATTCATCAACCTCATAAAGGTACTTGGTGCATTCATCAAGCCAAACGGCATGACAAGACGTTCATACAAACCTTCGTTTGTCTTGAATGTTGTTTTCCATTCATCACCCTCTCTCATGCGAATCTGGTGATATCCGCTTTTCAAATCAATCTTTGAAAAATACCTTGCCCCACTCAGGAAATCCATCAGATCATCCATTCTCGGCAATGGAAACCTGTATCTAATGGTTATCTTGTTGATCTCTCTTGAGTCAGTACACATTCTCCAACCTTCATCTTTCTTTGGACTGAGTATTGTTGGAATAGCACACGGACTCAAACTCTCCCTGACTAACCCCTTGTCCAATAGTTCCTGGACCTGCTTCTTGACCTCTTCATTCTCTTGCGGCATCAACCTATACGCGGCTTTATTCAACAAACTAGCTCCTGGTATGAGATCAATGTGATGACTCACACTCCTCATCGGTGGCAACGAACGAGGTAATTCGTCCACTATGATGTCAGTGAACTCTTCCAGTAGTTCCTGAACCTCATTTGGCAAATCATCCACTCTTGTGCTAGTCATAACAATTCTCGGTTTTCTGACCACAAAGAATTGTGGATCTTCTTTCTTCTTCACCTCTGTAAGAAGTTCCTTCCCACTCATGAGAAGTATTGTGTTGCTTACTTCTGGCTTCACCTCCTTATCCTTTATCGGAAGCAACATATGGGTTCTCCCATTCTTCTCCAAGGTATATGTGTTCATTCTCCCATCATGAATCACATTTCTGTCATATTKCCATGGTCTACCCAACAATAAATGACATACATCCATAGGAATAACATCACATAAAATCTTATCATTATATCCTCCTATTTTGAATTCAACCAAGCATTGTTTAGTAACAGTTACCTGGTGTCCTTTCTGTAGCCACAAAACTTTGTATGGGCTTGGATGATCAGTCGTCTCCAGCTCCATCTTCTCTAGCATCGCTGTAGATACGAGATTATCCATGCTACCAATGTCAACAATAACCTTGCACACCCTATCCTTGGTCTTGCAAGTTGTTCTGAAAAGTCTGGTCCTTTGGATTGAACTTTCCACCTCCTTCTCGGGTGTCAAAAGGACTTTTCGCATCATAAGCGATCTTCCGCCTTCTGCATCTTTTGCTTCAACATCCCACCTCTATGCTTCGGTGATGTGAGCTTCTCTAATGTCCTTCTTTTTCTCTGGACACTCATAAGACTTGTGTCCATTCTTTCCGCATGTGAAGCATGTGATTACTCCACCTCTTCCTCTTCCTCTGCCTCAGGTACGAGGAAAAGTGTTTTTGTCAACATATCCTCCGCTCTACTCTCTATGTTGCCCTCTCTGCTCAGCATATCGTTGTCCTCGCTGTGAGGTTCCACCACTCTCAACTTTACCCTAAGGTTTCTTCCATTCCTCCTTGGGCTTCTGGTATTTGTCCTGGGCAACTGACTTGCCTCTGGGTTGACTTCTGCCTCGGCCCCTCAACTTCTCCTCAGCTTTCAGAGCCATTTGATAAGCATCCTCCATAGTTCTGATGGTTACCATACATAATTAATCTTGAATGTCGTATCTCAGACCATTCAGATATCGAGCAACCTTCTCATCATCACTCTCCCGATGACCTGCCCTGATGTTCAGTTGATAGAATTCCTCAGTGTATTCTTTCACTGTCATCAGTTTCTGTCTCAGGTTTTGCATCCTCCTGAATAGAGTAATTTGGTAATCTCTCGGGATGAACTTCACTTTCATCTTCGCGATCATTCGACCCAACTCTTGATCTTTTGCTTGCCTTTGCAGCGTCTATCTGTTTGTAACTCATCCCACCAAAATGCTGCATGTCCTTTCAGGCGTGTGACAACATGTCTGACCTTCTTATCCTCTTCGATATCTTCATAGTCGAAGTAGGTGTCCAGAGCTCTAATCCAATCTAGAAGCTCCTATGCATCCAGATTTCCCTCGTAAACTGGAATGTCCATCTTGGCTTTTGCACCCATCCTGGCAATAGCTCTGATCAAATGCTCGTTTGATGCATCTTTGGCTGCAACTTCCTCCTCGCGTTCAACCTCGATTTCACTGTCAGATTCACTTAGATCCCCTGCACTAGCTGTGCATCTTTGCGCTGTCTCCATATCTTCAAGTCTAGCTCGGAGATCACGCATTTGCCTCTCCATTTCTGGATTTGCTACCTGCCTGCCTCTTCTCCACACCTCCCTATCCTCTGGATCAGGTGACTGTCTTTCTCTCCTCGACGGCATGGCGAATTTCCTTCTTCTTCTCTACTACAGAAAGTAAAGAGATATTCCCGCTCTGATACCACAACTGGCGCAGCCGTACTCCTCGGAGCACGTCCGCCCTCACAGGATCTTCTTCTTCACACGGCCCTAAGAACTCAAGCGTTCTTCTGATTCCCTATCGGGAAATTTTCTTACCCACATCAACTCTTCAAAAGGTCTCCCTTAATGATCGGGAAATCAGACTTCGCGATTTTGCGAATCCTATGGTCGCGTGTTTTGTGCCTCACAATACTCTGAAACTCGATGGGTAAATGTCAACACTTTCCTATTCCTATCGGGAATTCTTCCGTCGGGATTTCAGCACTTATGATGTTGAAATCAACTTGCCTCACTGACCCCTGACTCCTGATATGCCGATACACCGATGCGGTACGACACCTGTTCACCCCTTTGACACTTGTGGCCCACAATCCCTTCACGATCGAGAAATAGCATATCGCGATTCCCGTTGCACTTGTTCCTGGAACCTTCTATGTCCCGAATCCCGATATGCGGTGACACCTGTGCTCCACTTAATACTGTGGCTATGTGGTCGTCGCATTTCATAATTTCACGACTTCTCCTGCAATGATTTTCATGTCACTGGAAATTCTGATACACCGATTCCCGATGCACGTGAGGACGTACTCGTCCATGTCACTATCCCCTCGTCGCTCTATCGAACATCGTGTGATCGTGATTCCTGATGTTGTGATTTCTTCACTTCCGGAGTTCACGAAATGCCGAACCCCGACGCCTCTCTAGATTCTTGATGCGTGTCCTGCTGAGATCAAAGGCTAGGATTTCCCCAGAATTTCGGGACTCTCAAGGTCTCTGATTCTTACCCTTTGAAAAACCTGATGACTCCAATATCCCGATGACTCCTCCGAGACTCCTCCTCTACTCACTAGGACTTAACCCCGGTGTAACTCCTGCCAAATCTGATGGTTGATGGGATTTCCACGAATTTCCTCCACGAGATCTCGTCCGTCGCTTCTTCCTCCTTGAGGATTTCCTTGATGTGAAACCTCCTGTGTGGTCCTCCAACAGATTTGAAGGCTCCACTCCTCCTGAGCGTTTTCCATCTTCTCAACCTCTTCGAAATGGGAACCCTTTTCTCGCACTCCTTGCGGAAACTCTGCAAACACTTCAAGTGTTCAACTTCCCCTGACTCTGTGCACACCTGCAGTAGCAGTCTTTCGATGCTTCGCTCATAATCACAACTCTGAGGCTTAGACTGGCCTATGCACTCCTTGCACGGCTCCTGTAACCCAATTTCACTCCTGGGTAAACGAGAATCAAAGTTATCCCTATTTGAACCCTTTGTCAACACACTCCTTGCGGACAATTCGACTACATTCCTTGTAGGAATATCTGGCTCAATTAGAGAAACAATTGAAACTCATTTCTTCCTCCTCTCAGACTTCAATTCATACATGAAATCACATACACAACATATAAAAGCAAATGTATGACTGGAAATAGACATCAATTGAGCATAACATCAATACATAGAGAAATAACACAAAACCATGGATTTGAATCAAAGCTTTCTTCTATTAATTCAAATGCCTGTACATGGGTGTTCTTCATACAATTCTCTGCATGCTCTTCTTCTCTTGAATAATGCTCAGGCTAATGTTACAATGAGACAATGAGGGTGTCTATATCCGTTTTCCCTCTTGGACTCTAAAGCTATCAAATCTAAAATTAAATTCCTATCTAACTGCATTAAGTCTATTAAATGACAACTATCTACTAAAGGACGAGAGCTTAAAGGCTCAAGGTCCATTACAATATACAAAGGTGCTTCTTCTTAAATGACTCATTTAAGATTTGTGCAACAGTCCCAAAGAATTTTCAAAATTTGTGCTGGCTTGTCCAACTGTCTTCCGCTTCCGCACTGGCTCACTTGATGAGTCGTTGATGCTCCTGCATCAATTTTGCAGTATGAGATACTACCTTGCGACACTTTTTAGGTGGAACAATAGTCGTAACTACCTCTGGTGTTCTGTAGAGATAACCCCCCAAAGTAACAATGACACTACGGGGTCGAGCCTCATAAACAGCATGGCACTTCCACATATATGGTTGGCCCAAGAGAACATCAAAGACATCTAGTGGGGAAACATCACATAATACCTAATCCTTGAAGGGATGGATACCATACGACAATCGACATTGCTGGCTGACATGGAGATCTCGTCCTTGGTGAAGCCACCCGATGTTGTATGGTTGCGGGTGTGGTGTTGTCGACAATCCCAACTATTTGATGACCTCTACTGAGATGAGGTTCTTCTGGCTTCCACTATCAACAATAAAATGCAGTGGGGTCCCCTTCACCCACTTCTATGAATGAAAAAGGCACTCCCCCTCTTTGGGATCTATTGGTTCTTCTGGTTGAATTGTTATGGTTGCGACAATAGCAACGAGGTCTGCATCAATGATCTTTCCTTTACCAGTATTTTCATAATCATATTCTGAATCAGGGTTCGGCTCCTTATCTTTGATCTCAACCGCCAATTACTATTTTGAGCGACATTCATCGGTGTTGTGCCAGGGGATTTTGTGTAAATCACACAATTTTCCGGTGTCCTTCTTTGTCTCTCTGTGACCCTTCTTTTCCTATTTCTTGGATTGGTTTTCGGGAGACTATTTGTTAGGGTTTTCTTTGTCATACTTTGGTTGTTGTGGATTTATAGATCCGAAATCCCATTTGTTCTGGTGCTTAAATTTCTACTCAATTTTAACAGCATATCGATAAGCGGCACCGAGTGATGAAATGTCCAGAAAATCCATTTCAATCTAGATGTATCTATGTAGAGCCCCATGGTATTTCAAAACTAAATGTCGCTGGGATTATTTGATACCCAGCTTGGTGCGCAAGGTATGGAAGGTATCGGTGAACTTCGGAACTACTTGGCCCCTCTCTTGCCGCAGTGTGGTTCATCTCATGTACTGGTCCTCATAGTTTCCAACAGGGTAATACTGTTCCTTTACCGCATCCACAAACAAATCCCAAGTGGGATCTGCCCCATATATTTCAGACTCTGTGGAACTCTTCTCCCAATAAGTTTCCCACCAATGTTTGACATGGGGAAGATCTTTAAGGAGTATGAAGGTGATCTTTTCTTTGTCAGAAAATTTGTGAACAGAGAAATGACCTTCTAGCAGATTTAACCATTTGTCTAGGGCTTCTGCATCTATCTGTCCTTCAAATACAGGAATATCAAAATTAACTTGTACCTTGAAAGCCAAGGTGCCTCCAAAGTGGTCGCTTGATGAAGATGCGCCTGTTGCTATCAGCAGGCGTTGAAGGATGTGGGAAAAATTCTCCATCATTTCGTCCCTCTGTCACGTGAGAGCTTGCTCAAGCAACAGACTGATAGGATCGTCTGCTCCGTCATTTTTATTTT
>ML850400.1:0-13302 GCA_009831015.1 Picea engelmannii
AGAAGGTAAAGGATGCCAAGCTTCAAACCTACATATTACAGTTTGAACAACTAAATATGAATGAGGATGAGACAGTTAATATTTTTTTCTTAAGAGTTGAGGAACTAGTAAATGCAATGAAATCACTTGGTGAAAAAATTGAGGAAGCCTCTTTAGTTCAGAAAATTTTGAGATCTCTGCCAGATAGATTCAACCCAAAGGTCTTTGCTATAGAAGAACTTAATGATCTTAAAGCTTTGTCTTTTGATCAACTTCTAGGAACGTTGACTACATATGAAATGAGGATAGGTAAAGATAAATCCACCACTAGAGAAGCTTATTTTAAAGCAGATAAGAATGAGGAAATTGAGCCTGATGAAATTGAAGAAAAATTTGTGAGAATACTAAAGAAAGAATCAGGAAAGTATCAAGGCAAGTTTCCCTTTAAATGTTTTAACTGCGAAAAGATAGGTCACTTTGCATCTAAGTGTCCACACAAAAAGGAGGACCAGAACTCTAAAGGTGAAGATAAGTACAAATCCAAAAGATTTGATAAAAAGAAAATTTTATGTGTAAACAATGATGAGTCTTCAGAAGACACAGATAGTGACTCCTACTGTGAAGATAAGGTAAATGAATTTGTGTTTATGGCCAAAGAGGATTATGTTAATAAAATCACAGGAAGTGATGTTAATGATGAAGAAGTTGTGGTTGTCCTAGAAGGAGAGATGATTAGTGCTTTAGAAGAGATTGATAGACTTGGGCTTAAGAAGAGAAAGAAAAAACAATTGTTGATACAGTTCGAGAAAGGCAGTAAAAAACTTGATGAAGGTGTTGCCCTGCTAAAAGTGGAATTAGAAGAGGAAAAGAAAATAGAGGACATTCTGAAACAATAGTTATCAGAGAAGAAGACAATATGTGAAACTCTAGAAGAAGTAGTGAAAACTAGAAAAGGGTTAGAGAAGTTTCAAGCCTTGTATCACCAAAATATGTCAAGCATCAAAGCCTTAGAAGGATTAGCCACCATTATGAATCAGCAAAGGAATCCAAAGTTGAAAACTGGTTTGGGTTATGAAGAGGGATCAAGTAGTAGTCGGCCAATCAACAAAGCATCCATCAAGTTTGTCAAATCTACAACCAATGACAACAACAAACCTGTAGAAACAAAGGAAGATAATCAGTCGTCAAGGAGGAGTAAAGGAAAAGGTGTCAAAGTTGAATATGTAGATCAAATAAATAATACACCCTCTGCTCAAGGAAATCATCAGTATGGAAGAAATTGATCTTCTCAAAGAAGACAGCCATTTTCCAGGTACAAACATTTTTTCTATGGATATTGTTTATACTATTCTAACTTTGGCCACAAAGCTGTAAATTGTTCCTTAAGATTTAGACATGAGCAATCAAGACACCCGAGGAATAAATATTTGCCACAACAAAGTATGAGACAACCAAGTAACAAACAACCACAGATTGCAAATTGTCAAATTAAGTTTAGAGACATGCAACTGAGGAGGTCAAGAAATAATAAACAGTCAATGAGTAGACAACGTTGCAACAATCAGTTTGACCTATTGAACAGTGAGGTTGAATGTTATAATTGTCATAACTTAGGCCACAAAGCTACAAACTGCCATCTGAATAATTACAAAGCAGATCCAAGGATAAATCTCTTTGCTAGAAATGCCAGTACATGGAAAAACAAAGATAGTGAAAAATGTGGTCTAGTACTTTCAACTCAAAAAGAAAAGGACTCCTGGAATATAGACAGTGGATGTTCCAAGCACATGAATGGAGACAAGGATAAAATTTTGTCTACAAGTAATAGAAAAAAAGTAAATGTGACCTTTGAAGAAGATTGTAAGGTAAAAAATGTAAACTCGGGACAAGTGGTGGCTAAAGGCATAAGGACAGATAATGATGTTGATAGTGAATCCTCCCATGCTAGAAAAGAAGAAGTAGAAGAAGAATCATGTCATAAGTTGGAAGCAGAAGTTGTGAATCTTATAAAGAAGGTTGAGAAATCAAACACCCAAATCAAGTTCTTGAACAATGCCATGATCCTGGATGAGATCTTTGATAGTCAGAGATCACCAAACGACAAATCCGGTCTTGGATACAACAAGAAAGAAATTGGTACTCCTAAGAAACCTTATGCAAGTCCTTCATTTGTAAAGGGTGAAGACAAGTCTGACACAGGTCTGTCATTTGTAAAAAGGGAAAGTAGGTAGGACTCGGGTTCTTCAAGTTCAAATAATGAAAGCAATACTATAATATTTAGAAGATCATATCAAGGAAGACATACAGAAGCTACTCATACACCTCAAAGTAATTTTAGACGAGAGACACCTTCAGGGATGAATCAAAGGAGATATGACAGTGTTTTTAACGGTTCTTGTTTTCTCTTATGATGGATATGGTCATAAAATCCTTGGATTGTAGGCATCAGGAAAAAAAAATATGAGCTACAATTGCACAGTGTTCCGGTAGGATAACAACATCCTTTAGAAAATAGGGGGCATCATTCATTTATGACAAGAAAAGGTTGATGAAGGAGTCCCAGTAAGAGAGGTGAGCAATATTGAGTCTGCTACAGAGGACACAGTTGAAACTGAAAATGAACAGGTCCAAGAATCAAAAGGAGAAGATTCTGAGTTAGTTACAAATACTATGCAGGACTCAAATAAGAGAATCCATCATGTCAGGGGGAGTATGTATTGGTTGAATATCTGATACCTCCGAAAAGTACTACAACATTTGAGGGGGGCCATGTTTTATTTGACATTGATGTCAAAGGGGAGAAAAGGAGTGGTCCATATGCTATAGTTGGAGGTCTAAGTAGAACAGTGCAGTCCTTCAAGGTTTCCATCAATGCCAAAGGGGGAGATTGTTGGCATATTTACATTAGAGTGTGCTTTTCATTGATGGAAAGAATAGCAGTGAAGATAGTATGCTTGCAAGCAAGAAAAACAGGAATGATGGAAAACATGGAAAGCATAAGTTCTGAAGAAGAAGCGAACAGTATGAAAATCAAAGATTAGGAGGAATAGTGTGAGTATGCAGAGATCAAAGCAGAGAAGAGATAGCACTTTTCACTTTCCAGAAGTGAAGCTGAGTTCCAAGAGAAGGACTCGCAGGAGGTGTTATCACACTAAATTGCCTTGGGGGTTTTTTTTTTTTTTTAGTTTATTTTCAATCCTTTTTAAGCCTTAGTTTTTAATTTTTTTCTTTTAAGGTCTCATCCCTTTAAAATTTATGATTGGTAGGACCCCTTGGATGATTAAATTTTTTGAGTCTTAGCTCTATTTTGATCCTCAAATTGATTTTTGATCCTTAAACCATTCCTAGCTCATGTTTTACTTTGGTCCCCTTCATGATTTATCCCTAGGTCGATCCCTCCCATGACTAGATTGATGTGACACTCCTCTCTCCTCACTCATGACCTCATAGGCATACCTCAACGTCCTTTCTTACCTTTATAATCATATTTTGAAGTGGATGTGTTACCTGCTCATTAGGCAGTTCCGTAGCGCCTATCACGTTCATCACACTTCCACCCCGAGCCATGATCGCTACAACTGATGTCATGTCCCTTGTTTTCAATGCTATAAGTCGATTAAGGATGCCTTCAAAGATCTTGCATTTATGAGCTTTGGTAATGGTTTTTTAATTTTGAAAGACTCAACAGTGTTGCGCTGCGCAAATTCGTAAGTGTTGATCAAGCAATCGCATGTCAACCAAGTCCAATGCTGAGAAATATTCCAGGGCCGAGGTTTTCTCAAAGTTCATCCTAAGATTGTGTTGAAGAACTCAACAGGTGTCTACTACACAGGTATCCACTGTTACCTCCTCTGCATATTAATCTTCACAGGAAATTTGTGCTCGGGTCTTCGTTTTGCTAAGTTTGCATAGCGGTAAAACATTCATCATTGTATGATAGCCTCATCTCCTCTCTTTTTCAGACCTGTAAACCTCATCGCTTGTATATGAGTCAGATTTATGTTGTCTACCTTAGCACTTGAAGTTGAAAGCTTTATACTAGTCTATCCTCTGTGTATGCATTGCGCTACCCAAAGGCGTTACTTAACTTCTCGTTGCTTCCCCTGCCTCCTTTCATCTCAAAATTAAATGTTTTACTCAGTTGCATAGGGTCAGCCTTGCATATTTGAAACCCCATTCAAAGTCTCCTAAGCATTACCAAACCTTTTAAGAGCCCTCATTCTGAGTCATGGAGACCCCTAAATCGAAGAAGGCACATAAGGGAGGCAAGATAGTATGGACAGAACCAGTGGACATGTTTCTTTTTAATACAAAACCCATGGAAAGAGAGGCCTTTCAAAGAGTAGGGTGCCTCTTCTTCTGTCATAACATGTAGAGAGGCCATCCAGAGGTAGCAAGACAGTTTGCATTGCAGTTTGATGGTAAGAAAACTAAGGTTGGGGATTTGGAGTTTGAAGTGATTGAAGCCCTTATCTCAACTGCAATAGGGATCCCCATTACAGGTGAAAGGTGGTTCAAAGCCATGGCTTTGAGTTCATTTTATGCAAAGGATCTATTTAAACCTGAATATCAAGCCAATGACCTGTCCAATAGTATGCCAAGGAGCCAATTGATTGAACAATTTGACAGACTACTGAAGATCATACAGAGATATTTTACTTGTGAAGGGAGATTCAACACATTATACCAGTACCATATAAGATTGTTGCTACATTTTACTGGTAAGTTTGAGATGAATATTCCTTATTATGTGTTGAGGAGTATAGGTAAGATGTCAGACGGGATACAGGCCAAATCTAAATATGTGGATTCTAGCCTTTTCCACTCTGGATTAATCAGAATGCTAGTATCTGAGGAATTGGGAAAGAAAGATATTTCATGGGAGAATTTTTTGGTTATCTCTCATTTTAAGTTGGATCTAGCACCCACTCCTCAATCATAGAGGGCAATTCCTTTGTCACCTACTAGTGCTACCAAAGCAGGGACCGGTAGGAAGAGAAAGGGAAAATCCCTTGTTCAAGTGTCATATGTCAACAAGCAGGTCATTGAAGCTGGGGAGGAAGTTTTTCCTTCTCCACACAGATATTTTTCACCACCTCTTCCACCAAGGTTAGAATAGGTGTCTCCTTCTACCAAATTTACATCTAAGAGAGGGAATAAGCTTCTCTTTTCCCCTTCTCCTCCAGCAGTTGAAATCAAAGGTAAAAGACCTTTCACAAGGTCATCAATTCCTACGGAGGATTATAGAGAGCAGTCCTTACCAAAGATCCCTATTCAAAAGAAGAAGGGGAAGAATATTGAAAATCTTGTAGAGGAGAAATTAGAAACCCTTGTACAGAAGAAGAAGGGTAAAGGAGCTAAAGGACATTTGGAGAAGATAAATGAGACCTCTGAGAAAGGAATTGACAATCCTGTCGAAAGAAAACAAGAATCCCTTGTACAGAAAGGTAAAGGTACTAAAATACCTTTGGAGAGAGAAGAGTAAGCCCCTGTGAAACACTTCGAGGAGCCTGTGGTCAGAAATGAAGAAACCACTATGCATAGAAAGAAGGGTAAAAGTAAGGCCACTGAGAAACCTGATGAGGTGGATGAGACACTTCCCATGCAGGAGGAAGAGGAGTCTGAGGAAAATCCTATTAAGATTGAGCATGCCACTGTCCCTCTTGACAGTCAGACCTACAAAAGACTTATCGAGTAGCTCAGAGATGCAAGGAAAGAAATAGCTCGTCTTAAAGTAGAAATCAAGGTTCACTTGGCTCATATGGAAGAGCTCATGGTTGGCTACAATCATACCCTTGACTTGGAAAGGGTTGCAGCGAGAAAGGCTCTGCCCCTACATAAACAGCTAAAGAATCTTTACAGACAGAACAGAGGCTTTCAGTCTCAGAATAGGAAGTTAAAGGCAAAGTTGAAACACTTTCAAGATGAGGTAGCCCAGAGGAATTTACAGGTGTTGGTTGAATATTCCATTGAGGATGATAAACCAGTAGCTAAGGAAAGCACAGCCACACCAAAGAAGCCTGTAAATGCCAAGAAGAAGAATTCTACTGTGTCAATTGAAGATCCTATTTCTACTAGGAAGAGTATGAGGTTAAGTGTTAAAATGAAAAAATAGCTAGTAAAGGGTAAGCCCCATTTTTGAGGATGTATCTTTTTGGGAGGGTTAACCATTATGCTAATATTATCTCTGCCATCTATACAGGCTTCTAAGCACTTAACTACTTGGGTTTTTGGTTTTTACTAAGTGCTAGCTTCCTCACTGGTAGAAAGCACCACCTATTGTGTAGTCAGGGCTCTTGATTAAGATAGTTTTGTCACCACGAAAAACCACAAATCACTCTGCACATGTTTGAGGATTGAAGGCGCTACATTTTTGTAACGCTACCCAAACTTGCACACAAACGCAGCGTAAGTGGCGCTACTGAATATTTTACATAAGGTAAAGGTTTTCACACATGCGCAATAAAGGGGCGCTATTTATAGGCTCTACCTACAGGCGCTACCCAATATTTCATAGAGAGTAGAGTCTGTACACATATGTAGCACAGTGATGCTACCTATAGGTGCTACCTTTTCTCCTGGTAGTGCGCTACCCAGATTTTCTACCCAAAGAAGCTGTCCATAAATACCAAGGATCTAGGAGGACCAAGCTAACAACTTTGGGATAAATTGATGATGAAGAAGGATGGATAAGCAGGAGATGGCATCATGAAGACAACCACGTGCTTTGAAGGACACATGAAAAACAAGGAGCTACACAGCAAAAGGGAACCAATTCAGTTTGAATTTCATTTGGATTAGTCACCAAAATTTTCCTGTTTTATAGCATAGATGGTTAGATAAGTTGTTAGAGCAAATAAATGTTTAGAGTTTTTCAAGGGAAGGGGGCCAGCTCGTACCTCCAGTTGTTGCCTCCCTTTTTGTTATAAATAGATAGATCATTTTCTTTAACAAGTTCCGATGGTTGAGCAAGGCTCCCTTTACTTGTAATATTTTGATGAAGTGACTATGATCTAGTGATGTACTGGACTTAAGACTTTTTGGATAATAGAAATCATCTTCTCTTTCAATCTATTTTCTTCTGATGCTAAATGTTCATGCTTTGAATGGCTCACATGAATTATTGTGGTGATGTTATGGTGGATGTTTGATCATTGCATTATCATGATGTTTATTTGGCTTCCTTATTTTATGATGTCAAGAAGATCTTGTGATTAGAAATTTTCTTCCTTAGACTTTTGTAGACCTGATGTTTGCAGTAGTCCCTACACTCCTCTCACTCAAGTTTTCCCTCTATTCATACTTACTCCCAAACTACTGATAGAAGTTATCCAAGACCTTAATTGCTGGTGCATGCTAGACCTGTTGTCTAAGTTAGAACATTACCATTTGAGTCCTTTTCCATTTGACCTTTTAAAACACTCTTTCATTCACGTATAACTTGATGGGTATTGGGCTTGCCTTCCATGCAATCTGAAGGTGACTCCTAGTGCTAACATTTTTGGTGCCATCATCAGGGACGATTTGAAGATTTTTCCCTGGGATTAAAACAACACATATTCTAGTTCTAAAGGTGAATTAGAACTTAGTATTTCGAAGATTGCAGACTGCACCTGGCGACACCATTGTTTCAGCTCTGGCGCCTAAAGGCAGACATATGAGATCAAATCCACTGCTACCTTTTGTACCACCTGAGGCGGACTCAGAGAAGATAATCAAGAATGGAAAAGCTTCCCAAAAAAAAAATTTTGTTGCTGCTACAAGTGCTTCTGGTCAGTTGCCTAATTCTACTCTTGATACTCCAGTTGTTTTATCAAGTAAGCTTCATTTATCTTCTTCTGAAGTATCTAAAAAGATTGATTTTCAAGAGTTTCATGTTGAATACTCTTCCTTTCAGACTGAATTGAAAGAGGAAAACATTGATATATTTTCTTCCCCTGATATTGAGAAGTGTTTTAGTCTTAATAGTTTTGAAGATTTCCCTACTTTAGGTTTTGCTACACCTCTTTCTGTTAAAATTTTTGCTGCCAAAAAAGTAGGAACATCATCTCCCTCTCAGACCTTACCATCCTCTTCAAAGACTCAACCTTCTATTGTGAAAATTGAAACCCCCCCTTCATTCCTTCCTTCCTCTCCTACTCTGCATACAGTCAAGTCTCCTTCTCCTTCTTGTTCACCAAGAATCCAAAATCAAATGGAAGTTGTTAACCCCACTGCTAATAGGATGGATTCCATAGTGGCTGCAAGATATGCTCCTCTACTTTTACCTCAGCCACTGAATTCTCTTCCCCTTGGAGACTATTTGAAATACATGCCTAAGTTCACGAGAGAAGAAGATGTAATAGCTAAGGAACATCTTGTTGCTTTCTACAACTATGCAGATAACCAAAATATTGAAAATGAAGATGTTTGGATGAGGGTTTTCGTCCAAAGCCTGTTTGTTGAGGATAGGAAGTGGTTCAGGGGTCTGGCCCCTGGATCCATTACTGGTATTAAGGCATTGGATGAAGCCTTCTTGAGGCATTGGGGTGACAAAAAGGATTTTGTGTACTACATCACTGCATTTGGGTCTTTGAAAAGGAAATAAGGAGAGTCAGTATCTGACTTTTCTAAAAGATTTAAAAAAAATGTACAAGAATATCCCTGATGAGATCAAGCCCACTGAAACCATGGAAAAAATCACTTATGCCAGTGCATTTGATTCTGAATTCTACCTCCTTTTGAGAGAAAGAAGGTCACCTTCTTTGGTTCACATGCAAGATGTTGTCTTAGAGGTAGAATCCAACATAGTGGCATCAGATAAGATTAGGGGGAAATCTGATAGGGATAGAAGAAAAAGAAAAGTTGAAGCTTCAACTTTTGATTCCTTCGTTGTCCATTCTCAAGTAGATGAGCTGGCAAAACTAGTAAAATCTCTCTCCGCTGAAATTGAGAAATTAAAATCAGAAGGGAAACAGACATATAGAAATGCTCAAAACAATGATAACAAAGGTAAATACAAGAGACCAAATAATGCTCCCTAAATCTTTCCTAGGGATCTTAGAAATAGAGAGAGAGATGATCAAAGGGTACAAGATCATTTGCAAAATAATTTAGTGGCAGATGAAGAAGAAGAGGAGGTTGAAGATGATCCTGAGATTCATTGTTTAGGTGATACTTCCCCATCCCCACACTTGACTCAATCCTCTTATGAGAAATCTGTAATGGATATTCAAATTAATGAGTTAAGCAAGGCAGAGAAAGAAAAGGAAAATACTAGTAGATATAATCTAAGATCTAAGAAGAATGTAGAAAAAAATGATGCCCCTAATCAGCCTGTTCAGAAAGAAGATTATGCCAAGGCTGTGGCAGTGAGCAGTAAGGAAAAAGACTCTCAAAACCCATACGTTTTGATCAAATATCCTCCTCCTGAAACCAAAGAGATCTTGAAGCCTTCACCTTCCTTCAGTTTTGAGAATGAGATCCAGAAAATAAAGATCCCTATACCTTTTTTGGAATTGATAAAAAATGAGGATTTAAAAAAATATTTATCCAAAATGTTACAGCCAGAATCATCTCCAAATGCCATTGATTCCATAAAACTGCAAGATGAAAAACCAACAGTCATTTTAGGTCCTTTGATAGAAGATAGATATGACTCATCCCCACCTTTATATACTTCATTTAATATACATGATAAGGTGCTACACAATTGGCTCATGGATTCAGGGGCATCCCACAATCTTATGCCAAAATATGTTATGGATGAACTTGGGTTAGAAGTCACAAAGACCTATCATTACTTATATTCTTTTGACTCCAGAAAATTCAAATGTCTTGGATTCATTAAGGATACAGTGGTGACCTTATTTCAGTTGCCCATGAAGAGTATACTTATGGATATCGTAGTTGTTGATGTTCCCCCCAAGTTTGGTATGCTCTTGTCAATATCCTGGATAAAAAGACTTGGGGGAACCTTGCAGATGGATCTCTCTTATGCTACTATTCCTATTTTTGGGGGAGAGCATAGAAGAATTTACAGGGAAGCTCAATTGCCTTACATCATTAGTGATGAATCAAACCCCACCAATCACCCTAGTTTTTCTTTTGATACAGATTTGGGATCTAGTATTTTGCAGCTCACTGATGCCCTGAAAGCCCCTTTAGAAATCAGAAAAAAAAATCCATCAGCTTTTCTGAAGAGCCTCCTCTAACTACTTATGTCTGGAAGATGTTCTTTGATGGAGCCTCTTCTAAGGAAGGTGCTAGTGTTGGGGTGATCTTTGTCTCACCAACTCAAGAGACTATATCTTTGTCATATAAACTAGAATTTGAGACTACTAATAATGTGGTAGAGTATGAGGCTCTTGTCTTGGGTTTGAGGGCAGCAAAGGACATGGGGATAGAGGAGCTGTCAGTATTTGGGGATGTTGAATTGATAGTCCATCAGATTAAAAATATTTATCAAACAAAGCATCTTAGGCTTAGATCTTACAGAAATGAAGTATGGGATTTAGTGGACAGTTTTTTCTCTGCTTTTAATATATCATTCATTCCTAGAGAAGAGAATATTGTGGTTGATTTTTTGTTTTTATCAGAAAGCAACTTCAAAATTCCTATACCACCAAAAATCAAGTATGATTTAGAATTTAAATATAGGCCTTCTATACCGGACAATGTAAAATATTGGAAGGTGTTCGAAGATAATTTGGAACTTAAAAATTTTCTTGAGTCTGTTGATGAATTTTCTGCATTGCACATTGATCAGGATCATGATCTAGAAATCACTCCTCATGTTGATGTTTTCCTCAATAAAATTGCTAATCATCATATTGTGTAGTTTCCTAGCAATCATATACCAAAGGGATTGGTTCCTTTGGAAAGATTATTTGATGGAAATGATGTGGCATTGAAAGGGAAGGTATCCACTGATGATGATGATATCATTGAGTGCAATGTGGGCACTGAAAAGGATCCAAAATACATCAAACTATCAAGCATCCTATCAGAAAAGCAGAGGGAAGAATACACGAAGTTGTTGAAAGAATTTGCTGATGTATTTGCTTGGACTTATAAAGATCTCAGAACTCATGACACAAGCATAATAGAGCACAAGATCCCATTAAAAGAAAACACCAAACCTTTCAGGAAAAAGTTGAGGCAAATCAATCCTATGTTGTTGTCTGTCATGAAGAAAGAAGTTAAGAATATTTTAGATGAAAAAATTATCATCCCTTTGAGGTATTCTAAATGGGTAGCCAATTTGGTCCCAGTAAGAAAAAATAATGGGGAAATCAGAATTTGTGTTGATTTCCAAAATCTGAACAAAATCTCAAAGAAGGATAATTATCCTTTACCCAAGATGGAGCACATATTACAGAAGGTGACAGGAGCAGCCAAGATGTCTATGGTTGATGGATTTTCTAGATACAATCAGGTATCTATTTTTCCAGAAGACAGGGAGAATACGGCCTTCACCACTCCTTGGGGGACATTTATGTACGCCAAGATGCCCTTTGGTTTGATGAACGCAGGGGAAACTTTTCAGTGGGCTATGGACATAGCATTTATAGGAGAAAAGGATAAGTTTGTTTTTATCTATTTGGATGGCATAACTGTCTATTCTCAGTCTGATAAGGAACATGGTGATCATTTAAGAAAGGTTTTCTTGAAATGCAGAAAATTTGGCCTCTCTTTGAATCCGAAAAAATCATTGTTTGCCATGAAAGAAGGAAAATTATTGGGGAATATCGTGTCAGCTGAAGGGGTAAGGATTGATTCTAGCAGGCTTGAGGCTATACAAACTTTGTCACTCCCTAGATATAAAAAAGAGGTACAATATTTTATGGCAAAAATCAACTTTTTGAGAAGATTTGTGTCAAATTTTGCTAAGTTAGTTAAGTATATCACAACCATACTGAGGAAGGATAGTGAAATCAAATGGACTGTTGAGGCATGTGATTAATTTGATCAAATAAAGAAAGCCTTGACAGAATCCCCAGTTCTTGTCAGCCCCGACTACTCCAAGGAATTTCTTATTTTTTCTTTTGCCTCTTTTGATACAGTAGCAGCAGTCCTATTGCAGAAGAATGTTGAAGGCTTAGAGCATCCCATTGCCTTTTTCAGTAGGGCATTGACAAATGCAGAACTAAAGTATGACATTATGGAAAAACAAGCCTATGCATTGGTTAAATCTCTTAAGTCCTTCAGAGTTTATGTTCTGCATTCAAGAGTTATTTCTTATGTCCCATCAGCAGTTGTAAAAGAAATTCTTATTTAGCCTGATATAGACGGAAGAAGAAGCAAGTGGATTGTTAAACTACTTGAATTTGTTTTGGAGATTAGGCCCACAAAATTGGTTAAAGGTCAGGGTTTGGCCAAACTCTTGGATTAATCAAATTGCTCAGCACTGGGGGTGAATTTCATTCACTCGTGTTCAAAAAATCAGTAGGTTGAGATGAATGATAAAGGTCCTCAAGTCATTTCTACATTGGAAGATTGCAGCTAGTACAAAGACATTATATTTTTCCTGCAAAATTTACAGCCCCCAAGTGGTATGGAAAGGAACAAGGTGAGGGCCTTAAAAGTCAAATCAATAAAGTATTGCTTTGTTGATCAAATTTTGTATTGGAAGGATCCATTAGGAGTGATTTTGAGATGCCTAGATCCCCAAGAAGCCCAAAAGATAATGTCTGATTTTCATGACAATTTATGTGGGGGGCATCATTATTTGAGAACCATGGCATACACGATCCTCAGAGTTGGGTACTTCTGGCCCAATTTGTTCATGGATGTTTGTGCTAAGATCATAACATGTGCTAAGTATCAGAAGTTTTCCAGAAAGCAGTAGCTTAACTCTTTGCCATTGAAGCCTATGGCAGCCTTAGGACCCTTCCAGCAATGGGGCCTAAATTTTATCAGGTAAATCCATCCCGCTTCCAGTGGTCAACATAGATGGATCTTGACTACTATAGATGTTGGTTGTGGAGCCTGATTATCTTCCTGATTCAAAGGTCCTTGCTTTCAGCCATGTTTATACCCCATGAAGTATTTACACCCCAGAAGTATGTACACTCTTCCACGCGGGGGAGTGCAGAGGGGGGGTACCCCCTCTGCGGGGTCCAGGGGGTCCATCCCCCCGGCTGGGGGATCTGGGGGCAAGCGGGCCCCCAGCGGGGGTTCGGGGGCAGCATCCCCTGATGGGGGTTCGGGGGCGAAGCCCCCGAAGCAAAAATTTCCTTGTAAAAGTATATTGTAATTTCATTGTAAATCTGGACCGTTCATTATAAGGTCGCAGATCTAATGGTAGAGATTATGTTAGGGTTTTTTGCCCTAGAAGGCAAC
>ML850400.1:17820-31981 GCA_009831015.1 Picea engelmannii
GGAGCTTGATTATCTTCCTGATTCAGAGGTCCTTGCTTTCAGCCGTGTTTATACCCCATGAAGTATTTACACCCCAGAAGTATGTACACTCTTCCATGCAGGGGAGTGAAGAGGGGGGGTACCCCCTCTGTGGGGTCCGGGGGGTCCATCCCCCTGGCTGGGGGGTCTGGGGGCAAGCGGGCCCCCAGCGGGGGTTTGGGGGCAGCGTCCCCCGATGGGGGTTCGGGGGTGAATCCCCCGAAGCAAAAATTTCTTTGTAAAAGTATATTGTAATTTCATTGTAAATCTGGACCGTTCATTATAAGGTCACAGATCTAACGGTAGAGATTATGTTAGGGTTTTTTGCCCTAGAAGGCAACCCTCTTTTATGAGGGAAATGTATTGCGGCTATGGAGGATGGTGAATATTGTATTCTAAGAGAGGAGACTGTGAGAGAAAGAAGAGGAAGTTACAGCGGGTTTTGCTGTAGGTTGTATCCCTTCATTTGTTGGATAATAATAAAGGAAGGACCTGGAAATTTCTCTGGTGGACATAGCCCACACTGGGTGAACCACGTAAATCTGTGTCTCTCTTGTATTGTGTGTCTTCTATGTTTTGTTTCTGCATTTTTTTTATTTTATTGCTCCGCAGTCCTGTTTTTCTAACAACAGATTACTTTACTAAATGGATCGAAGCTATTCCCACAAGGAATGTTTCACATAGAGTGATCATTGGTTTCTTGGAAGACATCATAGCAAGGTTTGGGTGTCCTAATAGAATCGTCACTGATAATGTTGTGTCATTCAAGGATAAACCATTAATTTTGTCCTGTGAATAGTTTGGGATCACTTTGATTCATTCTACCCCTTACTATCCGCAAGGAAACGGGTTTGCAGAATCCTCGAACAAAAGCATTATAAATATTATTAAAAATATGTTAGAGGATAACAAAATGGCATGGGATTCAAAACTCAAATTTTCTCTATGGGCTGACAGAGTGACAGTGAAAATATCCTTGGGAATTTCCCCTTTCCAGTTGGTATATGGAGTTGAGGCAGTTTTTCCTTCTCAGCTTGCATTACCTGTGGCGAAATTCTTCCAAGATTATCAAACGGAACCTGATCATATGATCAAAAGGATTCAGCAGTTGGTTGAAGTGAAGCAAACCCGGGAGAAGATTGTAGACAAAGAAGTTGACCATCAACTGAAGATCAAGCGGGCTTTCGACAAAAAGGTGAACAAAGAGGACTTTCAATTGGGTGATCTAGTGCTCAAATGGGATGCACCGAAGTAGGATAAAGGCAAGCACGGTAAATTTGAATCTTTATGGATGAGTCCTTTCAAAATCTCTATGGTATTCTCTAATAACACTTCCAAGTTGCAGAATATGGAGAATGAAGAGGTTTTTGGTGGCCCTGTCAATGGGCATTTCCTGAAAAAGTACTTTGCTTGAGCCTTGAGTGGCTCTTCATGTCATTGTAAATATCATTCTCTTTTTATTTTTGTTTCAATAACTGACCCCATATCCCTAGGATAAGACATTGAATCTACTCATTCTTGGCAGCCTGCAGGGGGCATGCCATCCCCTATGGAACCAATGTTATCACAGTAAATTGCCTTGGTTTTTTTTGTTTTTATTTTAGTTTGTTTTCAATCCTTTTTAAGCCTTAGTTTTTAATTTTTTTTCTTTTAAGGTCTCATTCCTTTAAAATCTATGATTGGTAGGACCCCTTGGATGATTAAATCTTTTTAGTCTTAGCTCTATTTTGATCCTCAAATTGATTTTTGATCCTTAAACCATTCCTACTTCATGTTTTACTTGGTCCCCTTCATGATTTGTCCCTAGGTCGATCCCTCCCATGACTAGATTGATGTGACACTCCTCTCTCCTCACTCATGACCTCATAGGCATACCTCAACGTCCTCGCTTACCTTTCTAATCATAATTTGAAGTGGATGTCATGCCTGCTCATCACGCAGTTTCGTAGCGCCTATCACATTCATCACACTTCCACCCTGAGCCATGATCGCTACGACTGATTTCATGTCCCTTGTTTTCAGTGCCATAATTCAGTTAAGGATGCCTTCAAATATATTGCATTTATGAGCTTTGGTAATGGTTTTTTAATTTTGAAAGACTCAATAGTGTTGCGCTGCACAAATTTGTAAGTGTTGATCAAGCGACCACATGTCAACCAAGTCCAATGCTGAGAAAGATTCAAGGGCCAAGGTTTTCTCAAAGTTCATCCTAATATTGCGTTGAATAACTCAACATGTGTCTACTATGCAGGTATCCACTGTTACCTCCTTTGCGTATTAATCTTCACAGGAAATTTATGTTCGGGTTTTCGTTATGCTAAGTTTGCACAGCGGTAAAAGATTCATCTTTGTATGATAGCCTCATCTCCTCTCTTTTTCAGACCTGTAAACCTCATGGCCCGTATATGAGTCAAAATTCTGTTGTTTGTCTTAGCCCTTGAAGTTGCAAGATTTATACTAGTTTATCCTCTGCGTATGCGTTGCGCTACCCAGAGGTGTTGCTTAACCTCCCATTGCTTCCCTTGCCTCCTTTCATATCGAAATTAAATGTTTTACTCAGTTGCATAGAGTCAGTCTTGCATATTTGAAACCCCATTCAAATTCTCATGAGAATTACCAAACCTTTTAAGAGCCCTCATTCTAAGTCATGGAGACCCCTAAATCGAAGAAGGCACATAAGGGAGGCAAGATAGTTAGGAAAGAACCGGTGGACATGCTTCTTTTTAATACAGAACCCATCGAAAGAGGGGCCTTTAAAATAGTAGGGTGCCTCTTATTCTATCAGAACATGCAGAGAGGCCATCCAAAGGTAGCAAGACAGTTTGCATTGCATTTTGATGGTAAGAAAACTAAGTTTGGGGATTTGGATTTTGAAGTGACTGAAGCCTCCATCTCAGCTGCAACAAGGATCCCCATTACAAGTGAAAGGTGGTTCAAATCCATGGCTTTGAGTTCATCTTATCCAAAGGATCTCTTTAAACCTAAATATCAAGCCAATGACCTGTCCAAAAGCATGCCAAGGAGCCAATTGATTGAACAATTTGACAAACTACTGAAGATCATACAGAGATATTTTACTTGTGAAGGGAGATTCAACACATTATACCAGTACCATATAAGATTGTTGCTACATTTTACTGGAAAGGTTGAGATGAATATTCCTTATTACTTGTTGAGGAGTATAGGTAATATGTCAGACAGTATACAGGCCAAATAAAAATATGTGGATTCTAGCCTTTTCCACTCTTGATTAATCAGAATGGTAGTATCTGAGGAATTGGGCAAGAAAGATATCTCATGTGAGCATTTTTTGGTTACCTCTCATTTTAAGTTGGATCTAGCACCCACTCCTCAATCATAGAGGGCAATTCCTTTGTCACCTACCAGTGATACCAAAGCAAGGACCAGTATGAAGAGAAAGGGAAAAGCCCCTGTTCAAGTGTCAGAGGTCAACAAGCAGGTCATTGAAGTTAAGGAGGAAGTTTTTCCTTCTCCACACATACATTTTTCACCACCTCCTCCACCAGGGTTAGAAGAGGTGCCTCCTTCTACCAAAGCTACATCTAAGAGAGGGAAGAAGCTTCTCTTTTCCCCTTCTCCTCTAGCAGTCGAAATCAAAGGTAAAATACCTTTCACAAGGTCATCAATTCCTAAGGAGGATTATAGAGAGTAGTCCTTACCAGAGATCCTTATTCAAAAGAAGAAGGGGAAGAATATTGAAAATCCTGTAGAGGAGAAATTAGAAACCCTTGTACAGAAGAAGAAGGGTAAAGGTGCTAAAGTACCTTTGGATAAGAGAAATGAGACCTTTGAGAAAGGCATTGAGAAGCCTGTCGAAAGAAAACAAGAATCCCTTGTACAGAAAGGTAAAGGTACTACAATACCTTTAGATAGAGAAGAGGAAACCCATGTGAAACACTTCGAGGAGCCTGTGGTCAGAAATGAAGAAACCATTGTGTAGAGAAAGAAGGGTAAAAGTAAGGCCACTGAGAAACCTGATGAGGTGGATGAGACACTTCCCATGCAGAAGGAAGAGGAATCTGAGGAAAATCCTATTAAGACTAAGCATGCCATTGTCCCTCCTAACAGTCAGACCTACAAAAGACTTATCAAGCATCTCAGAGATGCAAGGAAAGAAATAGCTCATCTTAAAGTAGAAGACAAGGTTCACTTGGCTCAGATGGAAGAGCTCATGGTTGGCTACAATCATACCCTTGACTTGGAAAGGTCTGCAGCGAGAAAGGCTCTGCCCCTACATAAACAGCTAAAGAATCTTTACAGACAGAACAGAGGCTTTTAGTCTTAGAATAGGAAGTTAAAGGCAGAGTTGAAACACTTTCAAGATGAGGTAGCCTAAAGGAGTTTACAAGTGTTGGTTGAAGCTGCCATTGAGGATGATAAACCAGCAACTAAGGAAATCACATCCACACCAAAGAAGCATGTAAATGCCAAGAAGAAGAAGTCTACTGTGTCAATTGAAGATCCTCTTATTACTAGGAAGAGTATGTGGTTAAGTGTTAAATGACAAAATAGTTGGTAAAGGGTAAGCCCCATTTTTGAGAATGTATCTTTTTGGGAGGGTTAACCATTATTCTAATATTATCTATGCCATCTATACAAGATTCTAAGTGCTTAACTACTTGGGTTTTGGGTTTTTTCTAAGTGCTAGCTTCCTCACTGGTAGAAAGCACCACCTATTGTGGAGTCAGGGCTCTTGATTAAGATGGTTTTTTCACCATGAAAAACCACAAATCACTCTGCACATGTTTAAGGATTGAAGGCGCTAAGTTTTTGTAACGCTACCCAAACCTGCACACAAACGTAGCGTAAGTGGCGCTACCTAATGGCGCTACTGAATATTTTACATAAGGTAAAGGTTTGCACATAGGCACAAGATAGGGGCGCTACTTACAGGCACTACCTACAAGCTCTACCTAATTTTCAACAGAGAGAAAAGTCTGTACACATATGTAGCATAGTGATGCAACCTATAGGCGCTACCTTTTCTCCTGGTAATGCGCTACCCAGATTTGCTACCCAAAGAAGTTGTCCATAAAGACCAAGAATCTAGGAGGACCAAGCTAACATCTTTGGGATAAATTGATGATGAAGAAGGATGGAGAAGCAAGAGTTGGCATAATGAAGACAACCACATGCTTTGAAGGACACATGGAAAACAAGGAGATGTGTAGCAAAAGGGAACCAATTTAGTTTGAATTTCAGTTGGCTTAGTCACCAACATTTTCCTATTTTATATCATAGACGGTTAGATAAGTTGTTAGAGAAAATAAATGTTTAGATTTTTTCAAGGGAAGGGGGACATCTCGTACCTCTAGTTGTTGCCTCCATTTTTGTTATAAATAGATAGATCATTTTCTTTAGCAGGTTCGGATGGTTGAGCAAGGCTCCCTTTACTTGTAATATTTTGATGAAGTGGCTAATAGAAATCAACTTTTCTTTCAGTCTATTTTATGTTGATGTTAAATGTTCATGCTTTGAATGACTCACATGAATTATTTTGGTGATGTTATGGTGGATGTTTGATCATTACATTATCATGATGTTTATTTAGCTTCCTTAGTTTCTGATGTCAAGAAGATCTTGTGATTAGAAATTTTCTTCCTTAGACTTTTGTAGACCTGATGTTTGCAGCAGTCCCTACACTCCTCTCACTCAAGTCTTCCCTCTGTTCATACTTACTCCCAAACTACTGATAGAAGTTATCCAATACCTTAATTGTTGGTGCATGCTAGCCCTATTGTCTGAATTAGAACATTACCATTTAAGTCCTTTTCCATTTGACCCTTTAAAACACTCTTTCATTCACATATAAATTGATGGGTATTGGGATTTCCTTCCATGCAATATGAAGGTGAATCCTAGTGCTAACAGAAGGAGCAAAGGTTGAGACCTTTGAACACTTAGAAAACCTTCTAAGTCAGAGAGATCAAAAATCACAGGAGGAAGAACGACAATGGTCGTTGGATCACCAATCCCAAATACCCGGTGACCGTTAGATCAGCGGCCAGTGACCAGAGGAAGTGCATAGGAGAAGTACAGATTTGATCCGTTGGATCTGAGCACTGAGGATCAATAGTCGTTGGATCCAGAAATAAATGCATGAAGGTTAAGCCTTTGAATGAGCATAGGAGGGTGGACTTGTCAAAGTCTCGAAGTAAGCAGGGATCATCCATCGTCAAGACTGACAGGTGGCACACGATCCTCAACCTTGGAGCAAATCACTTCGAGGATTTCTCAGTTTGAGACTTGAAAAACCCGAAGTCCAGAGAGATGGAGAGCCATAGTAAACGACAGTCGTCAGATCAGTTTGAAGTGGAAGGATAGGATAAGCTAGAAGAGATTTATCGCAGAAAGATCGAGTCGTCGATCTAAGATCTTGATCAATGAACAGGATTCACTTCGGATCTAAAAGATGTGAGGAGGTTACACTCTGTAAAGCTTGAGATTGAAATTCCAGAAATGCAATTTTTTGTCAGTCATTAGATCATTCTAAGTGGAAGGATGGGATAAGCTAGAATAGTTGCATCGCAGACAAATCGAGCCATCGATCTAGGATCCCGATTGACAAACAGCATTTAGTTCAGGTTAAAAGTCGCGAGGATATTACCCTCCCGAATGTTTGAGGTATGAAATACCCAAAGCTCAGAAATCCGAAATGAATAAGGACCGTCGGATTTGGATGACAAACGAGGACCGTTGGTTCAGGGTTGTTGGTCAACAAACCACATCAGCAAAAAGGAATAGTGGCAGACCTCGTCAAAAGACCACATCGGCAGACCATGTCAGTAGACCACGTCATCAAATACACATGGCATAATCAGATGATGACAAGCGCCAAGAGGAAATTGGCCCGTGCCATGTCAACAAGTGACGTAAGCAAGTTACGTCACTCCGGGAGAATTTCTTCGGGAGTTTCACCACCAAGAAATGTCAAAAGTCCTAAAGTCCTAAAGTATGAAGGTTCAAAGGCACTCTCATTTGTACTATCCTAACCATTAGATAAAGGACACAAGGCACTCTCAGTCAGAGAACAACAAGTGTCAAGTTGAAATCAGCATTTCAGGTACGTGAAAATCATGAATCAGAGTGACATGTGGCAGCTTCTTGACTCATGACACGTCATCAAGTAACGCAAGAGTTACGTCACTCTGAGAGTTTTTCTTCGGGATCTTTACCACTAGAAAATGAAAAAAACTTCTGAGTCTCAATGTCGAAGTCCCGTAGTGGACACGAGACGTCTGATCTGAAAGATCACTTCAGAAGAATTATCATCTGTTGATCTACTCCAGTGGAAGGATAGTGTAATTTGAAATCTCCGAAGTCCGGAGACGTTAAAGGATCATGACCATTGATCTGAAAGGGACATGCGTGGTTGGATCGTGGACTATGGGTGAAATTCTCTGGGAGCAAGCGGAGTTTGAGAATCGAAACTCCTGAAGCCTGAAAGGCGAAATCAATCTCGTCCATTGGTTTGGAGGGCCACATGTCACGTGATCGTTGAGACTAAGGATCGTGTGTGGACAAAGGGAAGAAGGTAGAGTTGTCAATTGAAGAGGACAGATGTTAGCAGATCTTCCATTCCGGAAGATATTCAATCAGCAGAAATAGGGTTTGAGATCTAAAAATCCCGGATCCCATATCACAAAGTAAATCTTAGTCGTTGATGTAGGAAGGTGAGATCTCGTCCAAGAACTTGAGAGGACAGATCTGAACCGTCCGTTCAAGACCAATGTCAAGATCATGAGATTGATGGTCATGCTCCATTGCGGGGCCAGAACATGCTCAGGCCTTAATTTTTTGTGAGCGGGCCGCAATTGAAACCACGGTTTTGGAGAAAGGAAATGTGGAGGATCATAGTGAATTGTGGGGCGAAAAGAGGGTTTCTCTAAAACCTCCTATGGATGCGCCCACAATCATGTGGTCACATGAAGCTTATAGCCCAAGGTCATATCCTTAAATGGAGCCACTCACTAGACAAAAATCAGGAAGTACCTTTTGAATAGGCATTTGGTCACTGTCGATGGTCACGTGAAAGGAAGGGGATTAGCAAGAAAAGCTAGTGCATGCTGCAAAGTTTTTCTCAGGAAGGGAAAAGGCACCAAAGGAACGAGCGTGCAGAATTTCTCCCTATAACTACCGGAAAGGACTGATTGTAACTTCTAGAAACAAACTGATTACATCTACCAGAGAATTTGAGGAGATGTAGGGTGACTGCCAGAGGAGCCAAAGAGTCTTGAGGTAACTTCCAGTGAAGTGAAGATTCATCATTTAGACAATTGATAGATGGAAAAGTGTCGAAGACTGTAACTGCCAGAGAAGCCAAAGAATCTCAGGATAATGGCCCATTGATGAAGAACAGTCTATGAATGATCGCTAGAGAGAACGAAGAGATAGGTGCATGATCGGGCACGGACTTGGCATGATAAATATACGCAGAACCGAGAAGAGAGGGTTGATGTTGTGGAGAGTTATTCATGTGGGTAGAGGCATGTTGTGTGCAAGACCTGAAATGCATAGAAGAGGTGTAGCGCATTGAATGGAAATAATACACAAAGCATAAAGAACAAAAGAAAGAGATAGAGCAGAAATGCTTATCTGAGAGAGGAAGTGAAATTTGAGGTGCACATTCAGAGACAGATCAGAAGAATAGAAAGCTCAAGGAGATGCAAGAAGGAAGATATTGATGCAGGCAGAGCAGAGCAGTGCAACAGAGCAATGATAAGACTGGTAAGCCTTTTGACAAACACTATATCACTGTAATAAGTTTCAGAAAAGTAAAGATTTATATTTAAAGGTGGTAGGGAGGTGCTAGGGAGGACATTTGTCCTTGGAGTTTCAAGTGGGTTCTTGAACACAGGGAGTTGTATCTTCCATTTGGTTGTAGCCAGAAAAACCAGGGTGGCAGTGTGGTGCAAGGGAGAACTATTGTTCTCTGTTATACAGGTTGGTGCATGTGTAGCTGGAAGTTGGTGCTTCCATCCAGTTGGTACTAGAACACTCAAGGAGTTTGTGCTTCCTTCTAGTGGGTTCTAGAGAAACCAGGGAGTTGGTGCTTCCTTCTAGTTGGTGCTAGAGAAACTAGGGATTTGGTGCTTCCTTCTAGTGGGTGCTAGAAAAACCAAAGAGTTGGTGCTCTCAGCAAGTTGCAGCTTGTAAAACAAAGGTTGTAGCCTCAAGAGGAGTTGGATATCCCAAGAATGATAATGTACAGAAACTAAATATTACTTATCATATCAAGAAGAAGAGGTTTTTTCCCTTTATGGGTTTCCTCAAGAAATATTTGTCTCTGTATATTTCATGTGTGTGATTGATGTTGAATATTCTATTGTTTACCTCACTACATTATTATGATCGTCATTGAGTGTTTTGTAAAGAGTTTGAAATGGGCATAATTGTTTAAGCACAGTAACAACTGATTCATCCCCCCCCCCCTCTCATTTGTCCAACAATATATCCCCCTTTGACATCAATGGAAAAGGATCATTCTCCCCTTGGGGCTGCTCCCCCTGCCTAAACTCTCCTTGGGGTTTCTCCCCCTGTCTGAATGCCTTTGATATTCCTCTGAATAATATCTCCCCTTTTGAACAAGGGATATCACTATGATGTAATGTTGAATATATATAGTTCATTCTCCCCCTTGTGACCATCGCTCCCCCTGGAACTATGCCTCTATGTTCTTTCTCTAAGTATAGGTATATTTTTCAAGTATTTATCTTTGAATCTGATAAATCTCTCCTCCTGGAATCATGGGAAGAAGAATGAATCCCCCTATGGGTATGTCTCCCCATATATTCTTTGCAATATGAAAAATATGATGCCGCTACAATTTTCTTCTACTACAAATTCTATTGTTCAACAGGAACATAGATCAAATTCTCTTTCTATGACGATCCTTGGACCTGTCCATGCATAAAACTCATGCCATACCATACATCATGAAGCAAAATATATGTCAACAATGAACAGATAATCATGAACAAAACATCAACCAAGTACATCATGTGCCAACCATGCACAATACCCATGTACATCAATACCATATCATATATCATCATTGGAGTGCATAAACCATATGCCTCTAACAACATGCCAACCATGTTCCTCAAACAAGTGTCATATCACTCATTATATGCCTCTACCAAGAACCAAGTGCCACAATCATGTATCTTAATCAAATAAAGTGTCTCAACTATATCATTCATACATCCACAAGTGCACCAAACATGTACCACTTCTACCAAGAAAGTACATCAACCATGCAACAATACCACAACAAGATGAACTACAATCAAGATGTTCCCTCATGCATGTATGTCATATCCACCATAAAACATGTTCCAATCATATTGCTTGTAGGTGCCTCTAACAATGTACCAAAGATGTACCAATCATGCATCAACTATGACTCATCAATGGTATACAACATGAACACTTCATCAACTCATCAACTACATGTCCCAATATGTAGCCCATCCATATGTCAAATGCATGCACCAAGATATCCAACAAATATGCCTCCAATAATACATCATAATATATATCAATGAAACTCAAATATGTACCAGGCATGTATCATAATAGATCTACCTCAACCTCCATTCACTATAGCAAATACTAAGCATCCAGAAATACATGTACTAGAAGTGTGCCTCAATAGATCAATGACATCTCTAGCTAGAATCATCATGATATATCTCATAACCAAAGTGTCAAGACTTCACTGTCACAACCAGCATTGTTCTTCAACAGAAAAATGTCTCAATCCACACTCTAAGGTTAGTACTATGCATCCAAGATAGTCTTTCAACACTCATCCATATGTCATCACCATACATACATCAATTATGTATTCCAACATGTAATCATGAAAACCTGCAACAAACATGTCAGACCCTGCAACAAACCACGTCAGACCCTGCAACACAGAGTTATACCATCATACCATGTTGCAACTCATATGCATAACCCTTTTCCCAAGGCCTTTTACCACAGACACGTGGCTTGTTGCACAGACATCTCGCGTATGTACGTGATTGTTACCATTGTAACCCACGTATGCTTCTGAAGATGACAAACTTGAGCTTCCCTTAAGGCTTCCATTATGTTCTGATTGTTCAGTTTTCTTCACCCACTTCTAAAGGTGTCCCATTTTTTCAGAACTTGAGCTTTGAGCTTTCATCTTTTCAAAACTTTCTTCCTTCCTAACTTCATGCCTTCTTCTAGTCATGCTATATGAATTCCTCATCATGGAATTTCTTCTTGTGTTCCAGAAATCCTGGGATTTGTGGCCAAATCCACTACAGTTGTAGCATCTCATGGTGTGATAGTGAGCAGCAATATGTCCTACTTGATTACATCTCCAACACCTTAGGGTTTTATGAAATATTTCACTATCTTTCCTTGCATAATATATGCATTCCAAAGATTTGTGACCATATTCATTACATGAGTAACATTGACCATGAAAAGCATTTTCATGCATTTGCTTTCATGTCCATCTTGAAGGTGTCTCTCTTCTTTGAGGTGTAAAGATTGCTTCTTGATGTCTTCCTTGCTTTGTTCTTTTGAAACTTTTCTTGCCTTATGTAGATGATTGACTTGCAACATTATTTCCATCCTTTGATAGTGAGGGACTTACCTCATGCTTCTTTGAAGTGATTGCTTCAACATGTGTAGCTTATTTCTTGTATCCAAGACCTGATTTATCATTTGGTGATCTTTGACTATCCAAGATCTCATTCAAGATTTTTGAGCTATTCAAGAATTTGTTTGACTTCTCTACTTTCTTTCTAAGATCAACAACTTCAGCTTCCAACTTATGACATGAATCTTCCTTTTCATTTACTTGATTCTTTAGTAATTCCTCTATCCTTTTGGCTTCTTCAATTTGGGTCTTGATATGGACATTAACTTCAAGATTTTTTCTAATCTCATCATCTAGCTTATTATTATCTTCTATTTCATTCTTTAGTATTTTGATCTCTTCTTCTTTTTCTTCTAATTGAGTCTTTTTACTTTCTTCTTGTTCCTTGAGAATTTCCTTTAACTTCAATATATGCCTTTTGATTCTTTTTAAGAAACCTTTTAGTGTTCTCAGAAAGATAGATATATTCTATGTAAAAATGGTCATATTTGTATTCAAATAGACCCCATTCTACTTTCCTTTTAAGCTCTGATAGTTCTTCTTCTACTGCTTCCATGGGATAACTATCATATAATTCTACACAAACTATTTCTAGATTTTCTTTTTCACTTGTAGAGAAATATTCAACATCATCACTTTTTGAAATATTGCAATCAGGGGATTTTGGAGATTCTTTACCTTCATTGATCTTGATGGAATTGTCTTCAAGGTCTTCCTTTTTGTTTTGGTGTGTCTTTTCTAGCTTTATCCATAGATCCTTGGTGGAAGTGAATTGTCCCATGCTCTCTTTGATAGAACTTGAGAGTCCACTAAGAATGGTCCTTAGAGCCAATGCATCATTCTTCTTTTCTTCCCTTTGAGTTGCAAACTTTGACTTGTTCTTCAAAGGAACTGATCCACAAATAGTTGCTTTCCAAACACCCTCTCTTATTTCCTTCAAATGCGCTTTCATTTATATTCTCCATGTAGAATAATTTTCCTCATCAAGGATTGGAACTTCATCATCCATTTGTGTGTCCATGGATCTCCTCCAAGCTTGTTAAGTCTTATAATGAAGGCCCGCTCTGATACCAATTGTTGGACACACCGACCACACTGAGAGGGGGGGTGAATCAGAGTAGGGCTCTTTTTAAAACTTCCCCTTCACAAAAACTCCTTAGTTAGCAATCACCATTTAATCATTACTTATTGTTGTCATTTATAACTAGTTAAATGTGAACATACATCAACAACATATACCAGCAACAAATATCATCAATAAGTCATCACCACAAGTAACACAAAGAACACAAGATGTATGTACAATTTTATTTTTATTACGTACTACAATCCTTGGGTTATCAGCAACAACTGAATAGAGTTACAAATCCACAAGAGCACCAACTCTACAATGGAAGACTCAGCTTACACAACTCAGCACCAACTGAGAAGAGGAATCAATCCTCAACAGATACCAATCTTTCAATAGGTATGCGACCTTCCGGTAGTGCAGCATGCATACGTACGTGCCCTACCCGTAGTACATCTCACATATGTACACGGTCAGTCTATACTATAGCCTACGTATGCCTTCTAAGTAATTAGGGTTTTCTCTCTATGAAAACTCAAATCCTTTCCAGCCTTCAGTCACATCTACTTTTGTCTTTCATTGTCCAATCTGAACCATAACCAATCACAACACATCTATGATCTCCCACATCTTACTCATGCTCCTCAACCATACAATATGAATGCTACTTAGTCATGTATAAGCAACCAGTATACTATGGCAATCATATCAGTACCGAATCATAAGAGTTTTGTTCACTCTATCAATCAACCAACATAACCATATCACAACAACAATACAAAGAATTCCTTAAGTATTGACCATACAATAAGAAATAATATTCATCAAGACAACTATGTAACCATATCAAAGTTTCTATGGAAATTATGAGACCATGGAATGCAGATATGGAACTTGCTTCAGACTTCAAGAACCTGGCATCATCTCACACTCAAGTCTCCGTGACTTCATCCAATTGTACACACTATGTCTTCCTTCAACCCCTTGCTATGCTCTTCGAGCTATGCTCAAGAGATGATTTTCACAAGAGACCCTTGCTTCTTATTTATACTCTCCAAGTAGCTTCCTTAGAAGCATATTCTAGGCCACTTTGTCCACATAGTCACCTATGTCCAACTTTGCCCAATTTTCCACTTGTCCATGTATCCAATAGCCACTTAACCCATTTTCCTCATTTTAGGGTTAAACTTCTTATAACCGCTTTCTATAATTAGAAAGTTCTCCATTTGCTTTATTATTTAAATAATCCTCCTTGACTTTGTCACTTCACTTTATTATTTAAATAATCCTCTTTGATTTTGTCACTTCACTTTAACATTTAAATAATTCTCTTTGACTTTGTCACTTTATTATTTAAATAATCCTCCTTGACTTTGTCACTTCACTTTATTATTTAAATAATCCTCTTT
>ML850401.1:15413-31980 GCA_009831015.1 Picea engelmannii
TCATGTGGCTTGGCGCTTAGCACTAGGCTTTGGCTTGACTTATGTGGCATGTATTTACTAACTCGTGTCTTGTATGACTGCAGGTGTGTGGTTTCGAGGACTGGAGATTGTCCTTGTGGCGCAACCAAATTTCGGTGAAATTTATAATAAAACCAACCCTGCGCAATGGCCAATGAAACCCAAAAAACAATTTGGCAAACCTTTAATAAAAATTAGCCTTTAAAGGCCAAATTATCTCAATCAAGGAATTATAGCCATACGTCAAGGATGCATGGAATAAGAACTTTCAACCTTCCTGTACCTCCTCTAATGAGGCAAGTTAAAAGTTCAGCACTATTTCTAGCATATGCAATACCGATGCTTTGGAACAACACTTTTTAGTGCTACAGGAATAACCCCATTCCTGCAGCGAGGAGAAAATTGAATATTTAGTGTCTGGATACTAACAGTATCATAGCGGGATTGGGCTTGACTCCTTCACAAGAGGGCCCATGAAAATGAGAGTAGAGTTAAATGTCGGGAGTGTTAAAACATATTTGCTTTTTACTCCTACCTAAAATATAGAAAGAATTCCATAAATTATGGCGGGCAGTAATTTCTAGTAAAAATGTCTAATTACCTAAATATGAGGAATGTACTGCATATTTACTTCTACCTATATTTATGCAAAGAATCGCATGAATTATGGAGGAACAATTTAACAAAGTCAAATACTATGTGGATGGATTATAACCAAATTAATCTTTGGGTAGTTACGGAAGATATTCCCCAACTATTTATATTCAAGAAAATTAGTTTTAAATTTAATTTTCAAAGAGACATGTCTTTTTGGATCAATCTAATATTACTATAAAAAGACACTTGAAAGACACAACAATAGACACATATTTTTTCTCTCTCACACGTGGGAAGTGATCTAAGAAAGAGACCAAAGTTTCTCAGGAGTTGAAATTTTCCAAGTTACTTAGTGATGTTTTAGAGTTTACTAAAGTAATATCGTATATCATTGGAAATAATTACCACTAGCGGAAAATTGTGCTTGTCTAATTTAACACTAGAAAATCAACATGGTTAGCCATATGACATCGAGTATATAATGGATGGGTGTTGGTAGTCGTATGACATCGAGTGTATGATGGATGTGTATTGGTAGTCGTATGACATCAAGTATATGATGGATGTGTATTTGTAGCCGTATGACATCGAGTATATGATGGATGTGTGTTGGTCATAGTAGAAGACGTATCATTTGGAGGGTCACTGTATATAGTTGTGCACAAGATAAATTGATCTCCTCTAGGAGATGCTTTTTATTGTTCTTGTTTCTTGTTCCAGGCAGCTCACATGTAATAGCTCTGAGAAGGAGCCATAATGACGATCGCAGGAGGCAGACATGGAGGGCAAGACCTTCCAACATGATATCAAGGAGAGACATTGCCAAACATGATGTTCAGAGATAGGGAGGCTTTAGGAGCAATGTAGCTCCCAAGACGGGACCATGCCAAATAGCAGAGACAATTCTAGTGATCATGGATACAGCTAGTCAAGATCGACTGTAGCACAACTATGGTGATAGATCCAAGTAGAGGAGGTTGTACTACATCAGGAGGGAGCAAAGATTGAATTACCAGGAGAGAATGAGGAAGAGCTACCTTCGGTGTCAGAGGGAGCAGAGACAGAGGAGGAGTCACCTCCAACTCTAGAGGGAGTATTGATGTTTGAGGAAACATCATGAGACATTCTCCCCGGAGGGTCTTCTGTGGACTAGTAGGGGGGAATGTAGACTTCAACCTAATGTGCCTCAGATGGTGAGATGAAGGAACCAAGACATTGGTTTCACAAGGAAATCTTAATATGTCTTGTGAGACATTGGTTCCATGAGGGAACCTCGATATGTCTTAGACATCGGTTTCATGAGGAAACCTCTATATGTCAAATATGATCCAAGATGACATTACCTTTCAGAGAGAGACAATTGAGCCTATTGATCAAATTGGTATCATTGATCCTGTAGCTCTAGTTAATGTTCCCATAGATATTGCAATAGGTCGGAAGAGAACTGCATGGGATCGTCAAACTCTGCAGGAGGCAGAAGGACATGAAACTCCTCGTGGAACCTTCCGAGTGAACAAGAGACCTCAGAGGTATTCATGTTATGCCGCAGCTATGAGCCACATTATTCATTTTGAGCCTTCCTGTTATGAGGAGGCAACTAGTCATCCAGTATGGAGAGATGTCAAGATGGAGGAGTATCAGTCCATCATGAAGAATGATGTGTGGGATATTGTTCCGAGACCTGAGGGGAAGTCTATAGTGACTTCCAAATGGATCTATAAGATCAAACACAGTTGACGGGAGCATCGAGAGGCACAAAATGAGATTTGTTGCTAGAGGATTCTCTCAGGTGGAGGGAATAGATTATGAGGATACATTTGCTCCTGTTGCTCGATATACTTCTATCTAGATGATTATTGCCCCTGCAGCATCCATGGGTTGGAGAGTACATCAGATGGATGTGAAGACAGCCTTTCTCAATGGAGAGATTGAGGAAGAAGTATACATTGAGCAGCCAGATGGTTTTGTGATACATGAGAAGGAGTCTCATGTGTGTAGGTTGAAGAAGGCCCTGTATTGACTCATGTAGGCACCTCGAGCTTGGTATGCGAGGATTGATGGACACCTGATGATTTTGGGCTTCAGCAAAAGTGTTGTCGATCTCAGCCTATACTACAATATTGTTAATGGTGAGTCCCTGATTTTGGTCCTCTACGTTGATGATTTATTCCTCACTGATACAGAGAGCCTTATTGTTGAATGCAAGTATGTGTTGGCCTCTGAGTTTGAGATAAAAGACCGTGGTATGATGCACTACTTCTTGGGACTAGAGGTCTGGCAGAGAATTGGTGAGATCTTCCTGAGTCATGGGAAGTACACAGTTGAGATATTGAAGAAGTCTGGGATGTTGAACTGTAAGCCTGTGGCTACACCAATAGTGACGAATCCGAAGAAACTAAGTGTGTCTTCTTCCGATTCTGACGAAATTGATTCGATTTTGTACAGACAACTAATTGGATCATTGATGTATCTGGTTAACACCGGACCAGATATTTGTTATGAAGTGAGTACACTTAGCGAGTTTATGTGTTGAGACAGACACACTGGATTGTTGTGAAGCATGTGTTGAGATACCTGTGAGGCATAGTTGGACATGGTCTGAGATATACTTCCAGTATTGACATGAGATTGCAGGGATATAGTGACTCTGATTGGGCAGGGAGCGTAGTGGACAAGAAGAGCACCTTTGGGTGTTGCTTCACTTTGGGATCTGCCATGGTTTCTTGGTGTAGCAGGAAAGAGACTTTTGTGGCCTTGAGCACCGTAGAAGCAGAGTACATTGCAATGAGAGTGGCAGTCCGCGAAGCGATGTGGCTTTGCAAGCTCCTTGCAGATTTATTTGGACATGTGCTGGATTCCACTATTATTCTGAGACATGGTGCAGAGGAAGGAAGTACTAGTAAAGTACCTTCCTACAGATGAGCAGGTTGTTGATGTGCTTACCAAACCAGGATGAAGTTCAAGTACTTCCATGACAAACTTTGCATGGCAAAGAATGCCTCCCTCGCTGAGAGGGAGTGTTGATGTTTGCAGCTTCTTGAGACATTCTCCAGATCGTACTACTTTGTGACTTAGTTGAGTTGATCTGTGAGGACACTTATCCGAGAAGGGATAAGTGGGTTTGGGCTTATCCAAGAAGGGATAAGTGTGTTGATCTGTGAGGACACTTATCTGAGAAGGGGTGGCCCAAAGTCCCTTATGGAGAGCACATGATGACATGTCCCATGTGGAGAGCACATGAGAACATGTCAAGGGAGTTGACCTTGACGTCAAACACTATGGGGAGTTGACCTTGACGTCAAACACTATGGGGAGTTGACCCTAGTGTTTCTAGAGGGAGTAGCCTCTAGAAGTCCAAATGGGAGTGCCATGTGTAACATACATTCTCCATATCACACTCCTCTGTGAACTGAGTTGAGTTGATCTGTGAGGACACTTATCCGAGAAGGGATAAGTGGGTTTGGGCTTATATCCCAACGTCCCTTGTGGAGAGCACATGAGGAAATGTCAGAGGAGTTTACCTTGACGTCACACACTACGGGGAGTTGACCCTAGTGTTTCCAGAGTGAGTAGCCTCTAGAAGTCCACATGGGAGTGCCATGTGTGACGGACCTTTTGCTACTACAATGGTTGTGTACCACTAGCGGAGACTGTGTGTCTCTAGACAGTAGTTGTGTACTACTACAGTGGTTGTGTACCATTGGCAGTGAGTGTGTGTCACTAGACAACAGTTGTGTGCTACTAGCAGTGGTTGTGTACCACTGGATAGTAGTTGTGAACTAATGTGGAAAGATACCTCCCTAGCTAAGAGGGAATGTTGATGTTTCAGCATCGGGCGGACCTACTCCTAGATTGGGTTGCAGACCAAGGGAGATAGGATACATTTATCATAAAGGTGCACTTGTCGTAAATGGGCCCAAGCATAGTCCTTCCTTGATCATGACAAGGAATAATATGGACTCCGGGTGCTTGAAGTGCTTTCCACGTGTCAGTTAGCATCAAGTTGACATTCACTCGTAAGTGTGTACCTGTGGTGAAAGATCCAGGAGTGGTCTTTGTCCTAGTCATGGTGACTTGACAAGGAATGATAAAGACTCAAGATGCTATATGCTATTACATGCGGACCTAGAGTGAGCCTGATCTCAGAGAGAGTCAATTGACTCAGAGGGAGAGACGCAGAAGGAGTTTCTCCTCAGTTCAGGTGGGAGAGAGACGTCTCCCAAGACTGACATACAAGTGTCATGAATCTAGGGTGAAGTTTGTATACTTCAGAGACAAGCTTGGCATGATGCAGAATGTCTCCCTCGTTGAGAGGGAGTGTTGATGTTTGGACAATATCGAGAAGACATTCTCTTAGATTAATAATTAATAATATAATTATTGATTATTAAATACTATATATAATAAGTAAATGATAAAAATAAATAGTTATTGATTATCCAAGGGACGCATCCTTTCATGGATGGTCACCATATGTTCTCTATATATGGAACACTCATCATTGTAATAATATATCGATCATATCTCATATGAAGAAAAACAACAGCCCTAAGGTCTTGAGAGCAATGAAACACTTCTCCATAAAAAATCAAGGACCTTGTAAAAAGAAAACACATAATTAATAAATGTCACGCTTATTGAGGGAATGCATTTGTTGTGTCTTTTACTTTCCTTGCACATGGCACTCAATGTGTTCCTAACTTCAAGTGGCACTGCAGTGGTCCTTACTTTCCATTGCACATAGCACTCAATGTTTTGGACCACAATAAATTAATGGCAAATAAAAGGGCTTGGAAAAAGGTTGCATTGCAAATGCGGGATGCAACACACCCTCTACAAAGGCACCCATAAATGAGACAATATGAACCATTGTATGTCAAGAAACCCCATGCCCAAAAGTCATACCCCCCGTCCACCTCGTACTCTTTTACATGACTTAGAGAGGGTCTTATTGGGAAACACTCCTTGACTCGGGGATTTATCTACCCAATAGGGCACCACAACAACCCTCTCATACATAAATTTGGCAAATTTTATAAGTTCTTTAAGCATTTGTTTGGTTTGAAAAGGGGGATTTAATGCACATGTTCGGGTGGTTCTTTTATTTAATATGGCTTACTTGGCATGATACATGTGACTTGTGGACCCTTGGAGGGCGTACTTGTTTGTCTTTGCAGGACCTTGCCAGGTGGAAAGCCATTCCATGGAAGAATTGTGCCATTTGATCTTCATGGGGGCTTGAAGAGCCCAAGGATGGTTACCATACCCCACAGGATGGGCAGAGGACCCCGGAGCTCTTGTGCACATGAAGTGATGAACGTTGCCTTTGGAGGCACCTTGACAACACTAGAGGATGACATCATAGCCCTTTGCACTTGGATGATGACCTTTGGAGGCCTAGGACGTCACCTTCTAAGCCTTGACGTCATGTGGAGGCTAGGGTTTTGGTGGGCTTGATGTTACCGAACATGATGTGATGTGTTCTGAAGGAGGAGGCATGGCATGACACTCTAGCACATGAGATCTTGACACATGGCCTTTGGAGGCCCAACGACTTGCATCTTGAGGCTCAACGTCTCACTTAGAGGCTCAACGTCACCCTTCTAAGGGCATGACGTCACACTTTTGAGGGTTTTACTTTTATGTAAATTTTATTTTTGTAAGTTGTAAAGGCAAATAAAGGGGGTCGACCCTCTTTTAATTTGTTGTTGACATTTTTATGTGGACAAATTGGTTTAGATGGCCTCGTATAAATAGAGGCCATCTCATTTTCATTTTAGACATAACTCACTTGAGAATTACATAACTCTTGGCTGAAATTTTCGCCCTACTTGGGAAATTCACTCTCTCTTTTCTCTTTTGCAAAATGGATGATTTACTTGTCTATTGGTGAAGGAAAGGCTAGCGACTTTTCTTGGATACTTGTTCTTGGCAATTTGGTGGAATATCTTCAATAAATGAGGGTTTTGCATGCAATCTCTTGGATTAGGTAAGGAATTTCTGCAATTTTGTGTGTTTCTTCTTGATTTCAAGGTTATTTTGTCAAACCCTTGGAGGAGTATAAGGGCATACATCTTCCATCAAGGAATTTATCTTTTATTTTTATTGAAAAGGCTTCAAAATGATTGCTACAAGGAGTAAAAGGGCTTACACCCTTGTAGCAAGACCTTGCTAAGGTTTATCTTCTCTAGGGAGTAAAAGGGCTTACACCCCTCAATGAGTGCTAAACCTAAGCTCATAAACAAGAGACTCCATCACCCAATACATAAAGACACCAATCTTTGCATTGGAGATTGAATATTGTTGCATTGGTAAACATGATTTCAAGGAGATTGAATTGTTCAGTTTGAAATTAAATTTTACATGCTTTAAACTATCATGTGCCCTAAGGGCATCTTGATTTGCCAAGTAATTAAGTTGTTGTAACAAGCATTAAGATACAGCCATTAGGGCTGCAGCAAACTCATTATTTTATCACTCTTTACTCACTTTTTTACATCTGAAATTCACTTGCAACCTGTCATAATTGATCTACTGCTTAAAGGCTATTGTTTGGGTGGATTGCTTGTTGATTTTAGTGGCTAGAACTTGTTGTTGTAACAAAAGTTTGCTACAGCCAAAAGGCTGTTATAAAACTCTGCTGATAACACTTATGAACGGCCCTCTCTTGCTATCAAAGTCTTGGTTTAAATACTGGAAGGTTGTCTACTAATTGCTAGCTAAATTTTCCAACATCGTACACTTGATTTTGATGGTTTAATTTGCAGCTGTCATAGTCTCTTTGTTCCTGATATATATATTTCCATACTGCTGCAATTTTGGGACAGCAAGGTTTCTTGCTGATTCCCCATTGGTTTTGAGGCTTGTATCATCATATATTGTCTTGTTTGAGCAGGTCTAACATTGCTTTGCAGGTACACAACCTTGGAAACCATTTACCAGCTCCTCAGACTCTTTCCTCAAGCCCCAAACCTCACCTTGACTTTGACCTATAGGGGTTTTTCTCTAGCTCCTTGCTCTTCCCTTTGCAACCCCCCTAGGGTCACCCAAGAAGCCTCCCTTGTGTTGGACTTGTCCTTCACTAAAACGAGGGGGACATCTATTGAGGTGACAGTGATAGGTGTTCCCAGTTGTGTCACACAATTGGTGTTTGGGTTGGGCTTTTCCCAAACTACAAACTGTGCGATAACAAAGCCCTTTCTTTAAATATGTATTCGGTGCATTAGGCCTTGGGTTGATAGCCTCATAGCGAGGGGGTAGAGCTCAAGCTATCTTGGCTTTTGATTTATCATTTATATCTCTTTATTGTTCTTTTTCATTTTGAATTTATAAAATGCTCTTCCCTTTCTTTCTTATAGTTGCATCAACCTTGGGCATTCAAGCCCCTTCTTCTCATAGGAGAATGAAGTACATACTTTTTTGGGATACATTGAACACCCACTCCCAAAAGATAGTACAGCGAGAGGAAAATAGATGGAAACTGTTAAGTATGGAAAGGTATGGATACGTTATCCCTATCAAGGCCTCCCAGTAGTACCCCACTTGACTAGAACACATATGATGGCCACCAAAGTGAAACAAGGAAAAAATCATAACTTTCAGGCATCATGATTCATTATCTGACTTCAACCCATGAACCTTACCTAAATGCCCATTAGATGTAACACTTTGTATGAAACAACAGCTAATGTACCTCATGTGTGTTGGACCACTATCATCGGATGAGCATGTTGATCAAGTGAATGAGCTTAGCAATGATGAGGAAGAGACATCTGAGGGGTTAATGTCTGTGGAGAACGCTGGTCATCATCTCTGTGACCACTGTCTACAATGTGGATCATGTAGGCTGATCTCCTCTAGTTACCCCTAGGTGAGGGGGGGTAACACCACCCAAGCAATTAATTAATCATACATGCAAATGCCCCAAGCAATACTTGAGCATACAGATGTATGGCTAAGTGAACTAATAAAATACTCAGGTCTGGAAATGCATTGAACCAAATAAAGAGATCATTGTGGGTTAAGGGCGATTAAGCTTGCATTGAGTTCAGAGAGCATAGAATGCAATGGGATTACACTAACACTGGAAACATTGTAGCTAAGGTATGGTTGTAGCGAATGGTTCAATCAAACCAACACTTCCAGCAATTTATTACCCATACCAATGGTTCATTAATGAAATCACTTTGAATTAACAAAAGGGCAATGAATGTATTTGCATTTAATAACTAGGACTGTTATCAACCACTTTGCACGAGTGAATTTATTCACCATCCTAAGAGCCTTGGACAAGAGGGAAAAATCTCTGGGTTCATGGACTTGACAAACAGAGAAACTTTAGGAGTTATATTGGAGAAACTTTCAAGTCCTTTTGTAGGTATGATGTTTGTTGAGAATGCAGAACTGGTGGTTGAGCAAACTGAGGCAGTAGTACATAGACAGCAAAGGGTTACAAGACGCTAGCCCTGCTACAAAAGTAAATGCCTGTGGCAACCCAGAAGCTGTTGATGTTATATTCACATGTGGAGCAAATATCATAGTTGTTGGAATTGATGTTGCCACATGGTTGATGTAGACCTGTAGCATGAAGTGGAGAATTTTATCAGCAGCATTAACCTTAGCAGAAGAAGTGAAAGGATATGGCATCAAGGACAGATCAAAGAAAATTAAGGGATGATACATACATTCTCACCTTGCATTAAGATTTACTTGAGCAAATAAAGGGTGTTAATACAAAGCAATTCGTTAAGTTCTCTTGTATGGTGTGACATGGCCGAGGATGTCAAAATTATTGGCTCATTTGATGGGTGTATCTGTGGGGAACAGATTTTTCCTAAGAGGAATGCAAGCCTCATCAAGTTTTCAACAATAATAAAACTTCACCCAGGCTGGTATGAAATAAAGTTTATAATTGATGGAGAATGTTAATTATTTCCAAAATCGCAGAACGTGGAAGAAGGCATGTTGTTGGTTATGGAATGATTGGATGATGGAATGATCAACATTAATCATGTTTAGCTTGCATTTTAGATTGTTTCATCTGCATGATGGTTGTATTTCTTTAGAGTGTGTTTAGGCTGAAATGTTATTGAAGGACAATTTTTGGAGCAAGCAGACCTCCAAAAGGATTCAAAATAATGTAAGGGTATTAAGGACTAGTCTGAGAAAGCTTTCATGACAGTATCTAGAGTGTAGGATGATTTGTGCAAGTCTGTTTGTAGGCTACAGGGAAAGGGCACGCTTTGCATTATCCTTGTTTGGTAGACTCCACATCAAACAACAAGGTGTGTTCTCGTACCTATAAAATTGAATGCCCTGGCTAGAAAATAACCTTGAGTGCTCTCATCAAATTTAGCATGAAATAAAGAGGCACTTATACCCACACTGGATTTGCTATTTAAGGAGTTGGTTAGCATGATTAAATGAGCATTTCCATAAAATGGAAGGGAAGGCAGCTTGAAGGACATATTCAAAGTTTTATGTATACATTTGGCCACCTTATTTAAGAACGCCCAGCATATAGGGGATCATATTGATTCATTAAGGCAGATTTTGAGAAGGGCATTTGGGTCAAAGGGATGACAAATAACAGTGAGCATCTATTCTAGGACAAGGAGTCATGAATCAATGAAAGAGTCCCACCTTTTGTAGGAGTTGTTTAATTATGTTGCCTTTCTTCCTTAACTATGGACCTGATGTGGAGGCGCAATCCATTTTGAAGGGACTTTTGACTTTGGAGCCCCACAGATCCACATTTGGAGAAAACCTAGAGGGTTTTGTTGGCAGGTTTTGAAGACTTCACAAAGACATACCCCTTTGGAGGGCCTTTGGAGGCTAGATGGTGCACCTTGGAGCCCATGTATACCCTTTCTTGAGGAGATGTCTCACTGTTTGGGGGGTTACCTCATTTGATTAGTGTACATGTGGCTTGAACAGCCCATTTTTTATGTATTTTGGATTAGTTAGTAGGAGAGAAGTGTGTTTTACTTCTCCATTGGCTAGATTAGTGGATTTCACTTGAAAAATTAATATTTTATCGTAAAGGAAGTTGAGTATCTCTCTATAAATAGAGAGGCACTTCCACATTATTACTCATGGTTGGATTGGGGGAGAAATCCCTTAGCATTTCTGAAATTTTTGTTGGAGGCTTTTATCTTCTTCTTTGTGCCATGGATGGCTAGCTAGAGCGCTCTCGTGAAGGTGTTATTTTGTGGATGCTTCTCAATGAATGGATGTTTAATGAATGAATGGCTTTGTGTGTGGTGCGATGGGTAAGTGGTCTTTTCCTTTCCTTGGGGTATTTATTTTTGAATGGTTGTAAATCTAGTGTACTTCTCTAGTGATGGTGGTGCGCCCCCTTCTCCCTTATTTGATAAATCCCTTCTCACAGACAATGGAAGACTTCTAGTGGATTTGTTCCCGTTGACCTTCTTGAAGTTTATGAAGCAACTAGGGTGATCTATTAGGGTAAGTAGTGGACTGCCCTAATTATCATTTTGGTTCCACTTGTAATTTATGAATGAGGAGCTTTAGTTGACCCCATATGCCCAATGAAAAGGCACTAATTTCCGATCCTTCCATCCCTCTTATTTTCTTAATCAAATTCAAAACTATTTTGTTGGATTTACTCTTCATATCACCTTGAAACACATTGCCCGAAATCCCAACAATCTTATCCTAAGGAAGCCCCCCTTGAGCCGAAGAAGAGCCAGCCTAAAGTGAAGAAGAGGGATGGTGAGGTGATAGTGGCCCCCTCTTAGTTTCACCAAGGCTGCACTTGAGCTTTAGGACTTTATCTCAATAAGTGCATGAGCTTTAGGACTTTATCTCAATAAGTGCAAGTTTGTGTGATAACAAGGACAAAACTTCCAACCACAGAGAAAACACTCAATCACACCATAAGACAAAGATTTTACCCTGGAAACCCAAATGGAAAAACCAACATTTAGTGGAGATTTTATTAGGCTAAGGAAATTGATGTGAAGTATGAGTTGCATTCTTAATTAGAGTTTTAATGCACTCTTACTCATAAGCAACATTGCAGATGCCTTTGCCTCAAAGATGACCTTCAATCTTCGAACAAGCTTCTTCTTCTTCTGAGTCCTTTATTTTCTTCTACTGCCCTTCTTCATTTCCGCTCAAGCTCTCTTGTTCTCCTCTTCCTTGGATGCCCTTTTTCTCTTCAATCTTCATATTTAATGTGCTACCTCGGAAGGCCAAACATCACAGTGATTCATTTTCATCTTCCAGGTCAGAAGAATTTTTGGAGTATCCACTTAACTTTGTCAAAACAATTAAATGCTTATTACAAAGTTTACAAAAGAGACTTAACTAGGATCCAATTCAAATCACCTGTGGTCTTTGCTCTATTCTTTTCGCAGTCAGGAAGAATGTCAAAAAAGGCTCGATGGTCTATTTTGTTTGCATCGGGCACATCTTCAAAAGAGGCCCAATGGGATCTTTCGAAATGGCTCAATGACCTTTTGCCTTGCATCGAGCACATCTTTGGAAGAGGCCTAATGGAATCTTTCAAAATGGCTTGATGGCCTTATCTCTATCTTTCAAAGTGACATCTCAAAAAGGGCCTTGATGCCCTATCAAGGGCATTCAAAAGTTGTTCCTTTGAATTGGCCAAATGGCCAATCGAGGGCATTCAAAAGTTGTTCCTTTGAATTGGCCTGATGGCTTATCAAGGGCATTTGAAAAATGTTCTTTTGAATTGGCTCAATGGCCTGTTTAGAGCATTCAAAAGGTGTTCTTTCAAAAGTTCCCGATGGACTATTTTCTTTCGATCAGGCTCATCTTCAAAAGAGGCCCAATGGGATCTTTCAAAGAGGCTCGATGATCTTGTCGCTATCTTTCAAAGTGGAATATTTGAAAGAGGCACCTGTTGGGAAAATCTTTTGAAAGTGCCCGATGGGTCATTCGAAAGAGGCCTACCCAATGGCCTAGATGTATATAAGTATGTTTTGTGGTCTTTCAAAACTGGTAGATGGTCTATTAGGAACATCAAAAGAGGCTCAATGGGATCTTTCAAAATGGTGCAATGGGTTGTTTCTTCCATCAAAGACATCTTCGAAGGAGGCTTGGTGAGATCTTTCGAAGTGGCCCGATGGGTTATTCAAAAGAGGCCCAATGGAATTTGTGTGGAAGTTTTGAAAGGGCCCGATGGCTATGGTTCGCCATCAGGGCGTTTCTTTCAAAGGGGCCCGATGTGTATTTCCAAAAAGGGCCAATGACCCGACGGTCGTACCTTGTTTTGGGCCCAATAAGCTTTTGAAGAAGGGTTATATGTGGTCTTTGAATAACATAACCATAGTAGATTTTGAAAGGCAACTAAAGAGGTATACTAACACTTTTACCTTTCTAAAATCCACTTTTTACTTGCTTTTCACAATTCCACTCACTTTTCACTTTTCAGAAAAAGTCAAATCGACAATTTTTTTGTTTTCCCTCCAATGGTGTTTTCCTAAGCAAAATGGTAATGTTCAAATCACCACTTTACAAATTTCCCTCAAATGGTGTTTTTTGGCAAAATGGTAGGGGTAAAATTGAGCCTTAATTGCACCCCTTGCTCAAAAAGAACTTCCTAAGTCTCTTAAAGTAGACACTTGATGTCTATAGGCGGCAAAATTGGTTTGCATTGACCTAGAACTGGAATAATAGAAAATAATCAAATCAATTTGCATGGGAATTGAGGCCAATGGAGAGAGCTCGACGCAGAACCAACTAGTTATACATGCCCAAGAAATTGCACTACAGATATGCTTGTAGAAATGCAACAAGCTAAGAGGCCAAATTGATCCATCTATACACAACTCATTGCACACCCAAAAACTTCCAAGAAATGTGCAAAAACAAAGGATATGTTGAAGGAGCTAGGGCATGAACCTAAAGAGAGATGGGCCAAGCCACTATAGGTGACTCAGATCTACAGCAAGAAGTGAGTTGAGCCTCCAAAGACTATGGGCACAAATGCATTTGAAAATCTCACTAAAACAACCACCACTCGACAAATGTGTATGGAGGTAAGCCACAAACAAGTCACACAAATCTAAAAAACAAGTGTTGTTCATTGTGCCTTCCTAAACTAATGTGCATGATTCTATTATTTTCACATAGGAGGGTCACAGGACATGAGTCTGTTTCAAAACTAATAAACACACCATCACAAGTGCATACATAAATAGTTCACACTTTTAGCTCAAACTTCATAGTATGAACAATTTCACTTATGTAAACCTAGTAGAATGCAATAATTGCTATCAACAACACACTAGATTCAATGACTCTTTGCCAATAGCAATTTCTAACTATCATGATTGTGTAGGAGCTTCGACAAACAACAAGAAAAATTTCCACAATAGACTACTTAATAGCTCAAATGAGATGGCATAGTTAAAATAGGACAAAGACTAACACATGAATGAATGTGTTTTTTTAAAACTTGTAACAATTAAAAAAAGTAAATTTGCTCCACTACCCAAGCATCTACAACTCATAATATCAATTGTACTACCCTTACATAAACACAAAAGAAATGCAAGGAACAACCTTTTCCTCACAAGAGTCCATAGAATATTTGTCATATAATAGCACTAAAGAAACTTGCTAATAACCAAAGTGCACATGTATGGGAAACCATGCTACATTAAGGAAATTAACTCATGGTTGTGCGGACAATCATTACATGAAGCAAGGCACTAGATATAGATGAACAAAATCCATGTATTTTAGCATTTCAAAACTACAAACTCAACAGTATTCTCCTCTAACTGTAACATATACTATCTTAGTCAAGGCACAAAAAAGAATGCAACCAACGAAAAAAATCATACCCATAAACATGCAAACAAAATGTTTTAAGGCTCAAAACTTTGCAACAAAGATAGAAGGCATGTGATAAGTGATTCCTTGCCATAATAATCATCAAAAAATTCAAGTCTAAAAGGTGTGCTAAGCTTGTGGGAAAGTCGCACAAAAAATCTATATAAAATCACTTAAGTCTAGGTAAGGCTCAAAACTAAAAAGACCAAGCTTTTGCTAAAGCAAAACTCAAGTCATTGCTTCAATGATAGCAATGAGCACCAATGGCACCTATAACAATACAGAGAGAGGGATCGAGGCTCTAATACATATTCATCAACAGAAATAGCCACATACTCATCCTTAAGTGCATGTAAAAGGTCTCATCCCAAGAAGAGGGCTACAATTACCTTTCCGACAAATCCATCATTTTATGAAGAATGCAAGGCAGCCAAGAGATCTCTAAAAGAGAAATTTGGGCAAAGAAAACAAGAAGAAATATGAAAAATCAATACACTCAAAAAAAGAAGAGTATGTAAATGCAAGAAGAAAGGAGTTAATCTCTCTTGGAAAACACAAACCCAAAGGATTTTGGAGAGAATTACAACAAAGGAGAAAGCAGACTGAAAACAATATTACGGATATCCAATGGTTAGAATATGCGAGGCTCCTTTATGAGCAGGTACATGAGAAAGATACTTCTCCCATAGTGAAAACATCAATGGAACTATTCACAATGGATGATACCAAGCAAGGAATAAAGAAGTTAGCAAGCGGCAAAGCGGAGGACATTGACGAGCTTCAAGCTGAATTTTTAAAATGGGGGGTTGAGCTCCTTGCACCTCACATAAAAGGAATTTTCAATGGGATCATCCAAGATGGCTTTCCGAGAGAATGGAGATATCAATAACCCTTCCAACTATCGCAATATTATGGTTAACCCCCTCATGGGCAAGCTTTTTGGGAGCATGATAGAGAGAAGAATCAACAGTTGGGAAGAAGATTAGGGAAAAGGGCAGGCAGGTTTAAGACCTAGGCATCCTACCATTGATCATTGTGTCACCCTTAGACATTTGATAGAGAAAATCTGGGACAAACAAGGTAAAACAACCTATTGTTGTTTTGTGGACTTTAAGAAAGCCTTGGACACAGTGCCTGGAGACAAACTATGAAACAGAATGGAAGCGTTGGGTACCCTAGATGGATATAGAGCGGCAGTTCACAGAATTTATGAGAAGGTTAGAGCTAAAATCAGAACAAGTGAAGGAATGTCTGAATGTTTTGGTAGTGATATTGGTGTTAAACAAGGATGTCCTCTATCTCCCACTTTGTTTGGTTTATACATTGATAAGTTGAAAGCCTAGTTGAGCAAGACAAATGGAGAGGGTGTCCATCTAGCAGGGTATGTGGTGAAGCTACTTTTATACACGAATGATCTTATTCTAATTTCAAAAACAGCACATGGTTTAAGAGCACATTTAAAGGCCTTAGAACACTTTTGTCAGGAAGTAGGGATGCAAGTGAACATTACCAAGACTAAAATCATGATCTTTTCTTTAGAGAGAAAAGACAAACCAATCACCTTTCTTTTCGAAGGCAGTCCATTGGAGATAGTGAAAGAATACAAATATCTTGGGATTGACTTCCACTACAAACTCAGTTGGGAGACTTGTAGGGTGAAAAGGATACAGGGAGGATGGAGAGCCTCATACTTACTCCAAAATAAGTGTAAAAAAGTTGAACTTTGGGATTGGAAAACCAAAAAAACCCTCTTTGGTTTGTTGGTTACGTCGGTTGTTCTCTATGGTTGTGAAATATGGGGAAGCAGCAAGTCAACTTCAAAATGGAGATAGCTAGAAAGAATTCAGAAGCAATTAATTATTAGCAATCTCAAAGTTAAAGCCACAATCCCGTATGAAATTATTTTAGCTGAAACATGTACTTTTCAGTTGGAGGCGACAGCAATAACCAAATTAATAAGCTATTTAAAGAAGGTGGAAAACATGGATAACCAACGTTGGCCCAAGTTAGCTATGGAGGAGTTAGACCATAGGAAAAAAACTTGGATGAAGCAAAATAAAAAGTGGTTGAGTAAGTGGAATATCAAACTACGGGAATGTCCTAACACCAAGGAAGAAATTAAAAA
>ML850402.1:0-12177 GCA_009831015.1 Picea engelmannii
GGATTAACACCCGATTGGTCCATTATCTTTATTTAAAGAGCATGGAGGGTCATTTGTCGATGATCGATTGTAAGAAACTCTCTTGTAAATATTTCTATAATTCTCTTATTTTGCATTAATAAATTGCTCCAAGTGGCCATGTTGGTTGGGTCCGTGGATGGTTCCCCATAGGGTTTTACCACGTGAAAACTTAAGTGTGTTGATCTTTGATCTGGTTGTGTGAGTGGTTGCTGAAGGTCTTCATCCTCTGTTCGAATACCTGTGTTGTCGAACATGGTATCAGAGAGCATTTGAAGACCCACTCCCGTTGTAGATCAAGATCGTGAAGACGTGTTGCCTTATCTCTAGTTTTTTCCATTTTCGTACATTTCTGGGTTGAGAGGACTGTTCCATTGTGTTCGAAGCACTTGTTTCAGTCATGAATGATTTTTGTTTCACTCGAAAATTTTTCCGTTTGCCCAAGATACAACCATTTCAGTCAAATTCAGAGATATAAAGCCCATAAACGCCCTTTTAAATTTTTGTAGAGTTAATATTTCGATTTTATTTCAGTTTTTCTATTTTTTTGTTTCCAGGTTGCTACTCTTTTCGATCTTTGTATGCTCTTTGCCCCGTGCCTTTTGCAATCTTGTCAAATTAGAAACAAATCAAAAAAAGTTTTTCTATCTAAGTATGCTCTTTGTCCCACGCTCTATGTGATCTCGGTAAATCAGAAGTAGAGGGAAAATTACATTTTCTGGGTAAGCTAACTGAGATCTAACCCTTGTTGTCATCAATAAGAAATTTTTCTGTGTGATCTCGGTAAATCAGAAATAGAGGGAAGAATTACATTTTCTGGGTAAGCTAACCAAGATCTAACCCTTGTTGTCGTCAATGAACATTTTTTTTCCTTGTGTGATTTTATTTTTATTTTTATGAGCACGTTCTCCAAGGTTGTCTTCAACAACAATAACAACAACAACAATCCTCATTCTAAACAATATAATATGCTTTGCACTAGCTCATTTGGTTAAAAGTTACTTTACTTAGTAAGAGGTCTTGAGTTCAAGTCTCTCTTTTGTTACTTTTTTTTTTAAAAGTCCATGCATTCATTGTAAAGTGTTTTTCACTTAAGTTATAAAAGTGAATCACTATTAAATAACTTTAATATTTTATTTTAAGTTATTTTTGTATGTAACTTTCATTTACAAAGTAACTTCATTGTAAAAGTAGGTCACTTCATAAGTAACTTATTTAAAAGTGATCTTATAGGCACACTTAGGAGGAGCATCACCACATGGACCAACTTCTACTTGCCACATGGCTCTTTGGTGATCGTTTATGCATTTTTCCAAAAGGGCATAACTTTCACCTTTGAAGTCCGTTTTCAATGCCATTTTATTTTAAATAGCCTATCTTTTCGAGATATTTCCATCCATACCATTAGTTTCATCTTTTTCTGCATATTTTTATATGGAATCTCCCTGTTATTTTTTTCTTACCAGTACCAACTACTTCTCATGGAAAACCCATATTGAGGATGTATTAAGAAGTAAAGGATTGTACCAAATTACCATGGGGAAAGAACTAGAATCCATCGATGATGAAATGAAGTCAAATGGGCCAATAAGAATGACGAAGCACGTGTACTGATCATACTGTCCATCTCTTCTGATTTAAGGTTTCACCTTCAAGGAATTAATGACTTTGATGATTCTCGAGCAAAGCTCGAAATTGTGTTTGGTAAACACAATATTATTCGAGCCCACCAGTTGGAGAATCAGTTACTGAGATTAAGTCCAAATGATTTTCCTTGCATTGAATATTACTTATCTAAGTTCAAAACACTTAGAATTTTATGTATAAAATGCAAAATAGATCTACCAGAAGATCGATTCATATATGCCATTTTTGCTAAGATTGGTAGTGCATATTCTGTTTTTGTATCTACATTTTATGCCATCGAAGAAACTCTAGGGATTGTGTATAAGAAACCCTCTCTTTAGTCCTTTTGCGATGCTCTGATTTGAGAGAAAGATAAGTTTCTACAACTTGGATTGATTAACACTACACATACCTCCAACAAAGCCTTAGTAGTCCAACAAAAATATAAATCCAATAATCCCAAGAAGCAACATACTCACCACAACAACAAGTAAAACAAGGGTCCCGAACCCTCTCTGCCAGATTCCGCTCCTAATAGTGATAAATGAGAAAAATTTGAAAATAAGAAGACTGACAAACATTTGTGGGAAATATGGTCATGATGATTCCAAGTGTTTTAAAAATATGACATCTTTAGAATCAACGATGAAGAAGGACAACATCAATATAGATTCTACTACTACTTCTTCTTCTCAAGGACATGCACTTTCCGCTTTTGGTTTCACCTTCAATGCAACTTCTACTTCTTCTTTTGATGAGTGGCTTATTATTTCTGGAGCATATTATCATATGACTAAGGATAAAGCCATATTTTCTACTCTAAAAGAATGTAACACCAAGAAAATATGTGTTGGTGATGATATATCTCTTAGTGTTGTAGGGTCTGGAACAATTTAGGTAGATGATGTTCAATTCAATGATGTACTATGTGTTCGAAGTCTTTCCTGCAACCTTCTATCAATATATCAAATCATTCATTCAAGTGAATGTAAGACTGTAGATTTTTCTCCTCACCAAGTTGTAATCAAGAATATAAAATATCCTAAGCATGTTCTTGCAATTGGAATTGTTGATGATACTATCAGGTTGTACAAATTTGACAACTTTGGGTCTCATATTTTCCATCAGTTTTTGTCGCTCATAGCAATGACTTGAGAAAACTTTGGCATGAGCGGTTTGGTAATCTAAGTTATCTCTCATTGCAACAACTATGTAATAAACATATGGTGATTGATATTCCTCTTATTTCATTCAAAGATGGTGTTTGTGTTGGTTGTGTTTTTGACAAACATCACTGGGGCATTTTTTACAAGTGTGCCTTTTGGCACACCTTTACCCCTTTTCAACTTGTTCACAGTGACTTGTGTGGTCCACTTTCTTCTCATTCTTTTTCTAGGTGCAAGTATTTCTTAACTTTCATTCATGAATTTTCCAGATGCACTTGGGTTTACTTCTTAAAACTTAAGAGCAAAGTTTTTGGCAAGTTCTTAGCCTACAAGATCCTTGTAGAAAAGCAATCTGGACAACAACTTCAAAAGTTAAGAACATATAATTGAGGTGAATATGTGAACAATCAATTTACAAGTTACTGCACTGCATAAGGCATCCAAATGCAACACATTGTTACATATACACCACATAAAAATAGTGTTTATGATAGAAAGAACCACACTTTAAAAGAAATGACTATTTGTATGATCCAATCTAAGGGATTTAGTCTAAAGTATTGGGTGAAAGCCATTAATTGTGAAAATTACATAGTAAATTTCACTCCCACTAAGGCTCTAAAAAATATAACACTGGAAGAAGCATGGAATAAACTTAAGCCATATGTAAGTCACTTTCGTGTATTTGGAAGTGTATCATGGGCTCACATTCCTGATGAGAAAAGGAAAGTTTTGCAGCCTAAAAGTGAGAAGTGTATATTTGTTGGTTATTCTAAAGATGTCAAAGGTTACATACTTCGTCAACCACATTGTAATAAAATTATTATTAGAAGAGATGCTAAATTTGATGAAAATCTCTTGGCCTATGAGCCTAATTCGACGTTTGTGCCTTCTTTCGCCTACGAGACATCTTTGACGTTTGTGCCATATTATGTTCCTATTCTCATTTCTTCTTCTTCAGATGATGATAATGAGGATGAAAATGCACCTTCGCCTGCTCACCTTCCTCTAGATGATTCCATTGAACCCGAACCTACACTAGCACCACTGCTTCTTAGATGGGTTTTTTCAACACAAGAAGCAACTGGTGATATTGTCGGTGATCCTTCAGATCAACATCAAACACGTTCATAGTTCCAACGAGCATCTTATCTTTTTTCTCAAGTTTCAGAGACTCATGATCCAAAGACATTTTTTGAAGTTTCAAGTCATCCAGATTTGGATACAATAATGAATGAAGAGTATCACTCTTTAATGGGGAACGATACTTGGGATCTTGTACCTCTTCCAAAAGGAAGAAAACTTGTCACATGTAAATGGGTCTATAGAACTAAGTATGCATCATATGGAAGTGTTGAAAGACACAAGGTTCAGTTAGTTGCCAAAGGATTTTCCCAAGTGGAAGGAATTGACTATAATGAAACCTTTTCCCCTATATCCAAAATGAATTCCATCCGCCTTGTTCTATCCCTTGCAGCCCCACATAAATGGGAGGTCCATCAGATGGATGTCAAATCCACCTTCTTGCATGGGGATTTTCAAGAATAAAGCTACATGGAACAACCTCTTGGCTATGTCCAGAATGACTCCAGCCTTGTTTGTCACCTTAAGAAATTTCTTTATGGTCTTAAGAAAGCTCCTCAAGCTTGGTATGCCAAAATGGATAGCTTTCTTCTTGACACTAGATTTTCTAGATGTCATTCTGACCCTAATGTCTATACCAAGAAAGTAGAAAGCCATCTCATAATCCTTGTTCTTTATGTTGACAACCTTATCCTCACTGGTAGTGACCCAAAACTTTTAAACCATCTGAAAACCAACCTTAAGAAGAAATTTGAAATGACAAACTTAGGTCATTTGCATTATTTCCTTGACCTCCAAATTTTGCAATCCAAGGAATGAATTTTTCTTTCCCAGTCTAAGTATGCTTGTGACCTTCTTTGTCGCTTTCACATGGAAGAATCTAGACCATCCCCTTTTCCCTTTCATTCTGGAGTCAAAATTGTTGCAATTTGTACTTCTCCCGAAGTTGATGCCACTTTGTGCTTGGAAACCTCATATACTTGACTCATACCTATCTTGATCTTTCCTGTTTTGTTGGTATTGTTTCCCGATATATGCAACCAACCCATGAAAGGAATTGGAAAGCAACTAAAAGGATACTTCAGTATGTTCAGGGTATAGTTCCGTTCAGGATACATTACAACTCAGGGGGGACTCCTTTATTGGTTGGTTTCATTGATTCATATTGGGCAAATGACCTTGATGATCGAAAGTCTAATGGAGGTTATGATTTCAGCCTTGGTTCGAGACCTGTCACTTGGGCCTGTAAGAAACGATAGGTTGTTTCTCTTTCTTCAGAAAAAGAAGAGTACCAAGCAATGATTAATGCAATTCAGGAAGCCTTGTGGCTTCCACTAGCAACATCCGACCAACCTCTGTTGCGACAATCAGAGTGCCATAAAGCTTGCCAAAGACCCAATTCAAGATTAGCGCAACAAGCACATCGGGATACACATGTACTTCATCAGAAAGAACATGGATGATCGAGTTATTTAAGTGCTCTTCTGCCCTACATAAGATCAAGTTGTAGACATTTTCACAAAGTCTCTTACAGAAGCAAAGTTTTCCAAATTTCTGTCTACGTTAGGAGTTCAGGAAGTTGTCATTAAGGGGGGATAAGCTCTAATGCCTCCTTCCTTCTCCTATTGTGTCTCCTTTGTAAATCCTTCAATCCTATCCGAAGTTGTTCCTAAAGGGGGGTGTTAGGATATTTAGACACTTAGGAGTTAGTTAAGATCAACTTGGTCTAATGTGTCATTAGGTAAAAATATGTTTCTTAGCGTGTTTCTTTATTATGCATTAGTATGCATTTATAGTTAGGTAATCTGATGGTCACGATATGTTCCCGACATAGAGTGATCTAATAGTCACAATATCTTCTCGACATAGAGTGATCTGATGGTTCATATTCTCACCAATGTTAACGTCTACATTGATCTGTGGCTTAGCACCCAATTGGTCCATGATCCCTATTTAAAGAGAATGGAGGGTCATTTGTTGATGATTGATTGTGATAAACTATCTTGTAAATCTCTCTGTAAGCTTTTTATTTTGCATTAATAAATTTCTCTAAGCGACCACGTTGGTTGGGGTTGTGGATGTTTCCTCGTAGGGGTTTTGCCACGTGAAAACATCGATGTGTTGATCTTTGATCTGGTTTTGTGAGTGGTTACTAAAGGTGTTTGTCCATTCTTGGGATACATGTGTTATCGAACACATACATCCAGTCCCAACCTCGACATTGTTCACTCCAAAGAGTGCGTCTATTACCAAACGAGATATGACTACATCTGATAGGAAGGATTTTGACAGTACCTTAATAGTCAACTTCTGTGTTTCAATGTGAAATGACTAAGGGGAATTATTTGGATGCTTATCCCCAAAGTCCTAACCTAACTACAATATTCTTTTTGGGCTCAAGTGGACTTAGATGTGTTAGATTAATTGGTTGATTCTTAGGCTAAGCTTGGTGGCATGGACCAAGCATATACTTAAGGTGTGGAATGTGTGCACGTGTGGTGTGACTAATTCCAATTAGAAATGTTTGTAAGTGAAATTAAATTGCAATGGAATTGAAATATAAACTAACAAGCAAGTAACTAACAAAGACAAGTATTGAAATGAAATGACTCTTTCTTTATCTAAGTTAACTTTCAAAACTAAAATGGACTTGCTAACATTCAAATTTCAAAATAAAACAATCTACTTTAAACTATGGCTCACAAGAAAACAATTTAAAAAATTAAACCTCAAAATGTAAGCAAAACATTAACGCTTTTGTGGAAGTATTTTATTTCATTGTTAGGGTTTTCAAATCTAAAGTGAATGGCTAACTAAAACAACAAATAAATTTGACCTACAATGTAAAAGAAATACAATGGATCCTCACACAAATCATCTCTAGGACAAATACTAGGTCAAAGGTGTATGCCTTTCTTCATCAAAGATCTATGAGAAAGAGATGTTTAATAACTAACCAAAAATCTAGGGTTTTGATTCTAATCCTACTATAACAAAAATTAGAAATAAATTACCCCAAGAAAGATATTAGAAACCCTAGTGGGGTTTGTTCTCAATTCTATGAATTTATTGAAGAAAATATTTAAGCTACATCAAAAGTATTAAAAAAACAAATACAAGTCCTAAAAGACACTTAAAAAGATGGAATCAAACCCTAAAAACTAAAAAAATGAAGTTTTAGGTCCAATGTAGAAACTTACCTGGAAAGTTGCATTAACCCTTGCATAATATTGCGTAGAAAGTGTTTTGGTCAACATTGATATTGGGCCAAAAAGTGTGTTCAATGCAAGTTTTGACCCTAGAAAGTGCATTGGCACCTAGGAGCTTCCCAAAAATTGTGAGCTAGTCTTTGAGGTAGATCTAAAGGATTTTCGAGACTTATTTCTAGAAAACACTGCACATAAAGTAACAACATTAAACAAAAAGATCCCAAAAAATCATAAAAATGAAAAGAAAAAAAAGAGGTAATAGGGTTTACAAACACACCCACAACCAGATATCAAGAGATGGCTCAAATCCATAGCGAAATCACCAATCTGTTGTTGAAAATCTATAACAAAGGTTAGCACAATCTCCTAATCTAGTGGTTGTGCTAGATGCTAGATCATAGACAAATTAATAAAAGCATAACTAAAAACCCTAGATTTAAATGAAGTCTTTCATCTTTAAGCTCATACCATTCATAAATAAAATAAAGAAATGATGAAAATAAACAAACCCATAAAATCTTATGAAAGAATGAAATAATCCTTCATTACCCAATGGAAATAAAATTTACTTACACACGTGGAACAAATTCTCGAAGAAAATGGCCTCCAATGACATCCTTCCCATGAGGAGGGTTATTTTACTTCCCAAGTGTGTGGGTTGACTCCTCTCCTTATGGCTAAACGTGGATATGGTTGTGTCAATATCTCTCTCAAACACAATGGGTGTTGATTTCGGGGTGATATAGCTACTTTTGATGGGTGATATGAGAAATGAGAGAAGCCTCTTAAATTTATAAGCAAAATAGTTGTTATCTTTGACATGACCATGCTAATAAAGTAATAAAGTAGTATTTGTTCACTGTATCAATTTCAATTTTAATTATTAAGTATAGAATCAATTTTAATTATTAAGTATAGGGGTTTTTGTATTTCATTTTTTTTTTGGGATGATTTAAGGAAAAAAAAGGTAAAGAAAAAAAAGGTTTTATTGCTTTAAGAAATGAAAATGATTTTATGAAATGTGGTTTTTAAATCATAATCATGTAAAAATGTATTTTGTTTTTTGGATAATTTTAAGAGGAAAAAGGTAAAAAAAAGGGTTTTATGGCCTTAGGAAATGGAAATGATTTTAGAAAATGTGATTTTTTAAGTCATAAACATGTTAAATGAAGTCAAAATGGGTAAAATACATGTTACCCATACTATATGTGGTGTATTTGGGTAAACCTGGCATTTTAGTCTAAGTGAACAACTTTTGAGTTATATAAAAATGAGTAAAATACATGATACCCATACTATATGTGATGTATTTCGGTAAACCTAACATTTTAGTGTAAGAAAACAACTTTTGAATTATAACAACAAATACAGTATAATCAGTTGCTATCTTTGGTTATTATGTAACTGCATTAAGCCTTAATTCACCCATTCACGCACTTTAGGACTATGATCTTCCTCATATTACAACACCCATACATTCAAGCACCTAATTCCACATGACCGCTATGACATCATATGCCCTATCGGATAAGTAAATTATCAGTTTCAAGAATGTTATGTGGGATTTTACATTGATTTAGACTTTTGTATGCACTACAACAAGTACAAGACCCCAAATATTAACCAGAGTTTATTCATAAAAGACTCAAGAAATATGTTGACAAGTTAGCTACTATTCTTAATTTTGGGAATCAGTGCTAGAAATGTAGAGTTTAAGCTCCCTGCCAATCGACCACTTATGTAGACTTTAGACCCATTTCACTCTACAATCTTGTTTATAAAATCATCTCAAAAGTTTTAGCTAACCGGATCAAACCTATACTATCAAAGGCAGTATCAATAGAGCAGTTTGGATTCCTGGAGGGCAAGCAAATTCATGATGCTATAGGCACGACCCATGAGTGTATTCATAGCATAAAAAAGGGAAATAAAAACGCTATGATTATGAAGCTCGATCTTCAAAAAGCTTATGATCATGTTGATTGGGATTTCCTGCGCTTGATTTTAATACAAGTAGGTTTTGGAGTGGCCATGATAAATTGGATAATGGCCTGTGTGAACTCGACTTCTATGGTTGTTCTTGTCAATGGGGAGGCAACGAGTTTTTTCAGGAGTGGAAGAGGACTTCGACATGGATGTATGTTGTTATCATTACTTTTTATTATGATGATGGAGACCTTAAGCCTGCTACTGAAAAATAGTCAAAGAGCAGGGTCTATAACTGGAATTAAAGTTTCGAGACTCTCGAAAATCCTTCATTTGTTTTTTGTCAATGATGTTTTATTGCTAACTTATGCTTATCTGCAGGAATGGAAGGTGATTATTCGCCTGATTGATAAGTTCTGTTTGGTTACATGATTAAGTCTAAATCCTGTAAAGTCGACGGTACATACTTTCGGTTTGTCGAAAGCTGAACTAGGCCTGTTCAAGCAGATCCTCCCGTACAAATTCATTGATCTATCCAGTGGTTTCAAATACCTTGGGTATTTTTTAAAGGCAAGTATCTAGAAAACATAAGACTGACGGTGGTTATTAACTAAAGTAGAGAAGAAGATAAATCATTGGAGTTACAGGTGGTTATATTTGGGAGGAAGATTCACTTTATGCAAAGTCGTTTTGGAAAGTCAACCAGTTTACTGGTTTGCACTAGCCTCAGTCCCACAATCTATTCTCAACCGCTTAAGAATTTTACTTTTTAATTTTTTATGGAACGAGAATTCTGATTCTAAACATTACCACCTCTGTCGTTGGGAGTCACTTGCTCGTCCAAAATTTTCGGGAGGATGGGGTTTGCGCAGCTTACACTCATTCAACAAAGCTTTGACAACATCGACTCTTTGGAGGATGCTCACAAAAAAGGGATTGTGACAATTTTTTTTAAAGGAAAAGTATTTCCCTCACTTGTCAGTGACAAGTTGGCTAAAATTTGAGAACTTCAAGTATTCATCGGCCTCAAAAATTTGGACTAGTCTTATTAAGGTAGTTCCTATGATCACTAATTTGCTTAGTTGGAAACCGAGTACTAGTCATCAGGTGGAAATTGGGAGAGATAGAATCTTGGGGTTGGGAGATGACTCTTTCTTATCCAATGCTCTTATTAATGAACTAAATCACAATCGGATCATAGTCCTAACTCAGGCTTGGCGGCCGCAGGAATTGGTTTCTACTCTCCCTACTTGGTATAACAGCTTCGATCTGAATCTAACATGTAGTCTAGCACTGGAGTGGGACAAATATAAGAGGGCTCTTCAAGCCTCCGATATTTCTATATCAAACTCTGTTGATGAACTCATCTGGACTGGAGGTGACTCAACTAGAAACTTAAACACAAAGAATGTTTACGAGGCCATTATTTCCACTCAAAACTTCCAAATCATAAAAACTGGCACAAATGTATCTGGAAGGGGAACATACAACTTAAAATCAAATTGTTCCCATGGTTGGCTGCGATAGATAAGGTATTAACTTGGCAAATTCTCCAACAAAAAGGCTGGTTGGGGCTTGGATTGTGTCATTTATGTAAAAATGCCAGTGAAGATAATGCTCATTTGTTCATTCACTGCAACTTCACCAAACAAACTTGAATTAAAATTAACACCATTAAAAAAATCAGAGATAAGTGGGAAGGTACAACTCGATGTTTGTCTTACAAATTGGTTGGATAACAAGTCCAGCTAGTCTAGCAACACTCTTTGTTTGGCATATTTGGCTTGAAAGGAATGCTGTATTATTTGAAGGAAAAGCACCATCAATTCAAGCGGTTGCTATCAAAGTGCTGGGAGCAATTCAGAAGCCCAAGGAAAGATTGTGCACTACTACTAAACGAAGAATCAACCCTGAATTCCCTATTGTTTATCCTGTGGCTTTTTTTGATGGTGCTACTCAGAACCATGGTACATGTAGCGGAGCAGGAGGTATCATCAGATTATCTTCAAACAAAGTTTATAAGTGGTTTTTCAACTGTGGTAAAGGGACTAACACAAAGGCCGAGTTATTGGGCACATGGGCAACCCTTGTTTTCGCTGATCACTTAAATATTCACAAGATAGAAATCCTGGGTGACTCAAAGATAATTATAGATTGGCTAAATCGCAAAAATGTCTTACAGGTGACTACTTTAGAAGGTTGGAAACATAGAACAATTATGTTGGTTAACAGGTTTACAACTATTCAGTTTTTTCACATCTTTCGGGAATTCAACAATGAAGCAGATAGGCTGTCAAAGAAGGCATTATTAGCACCTAAAGGTATCATTTCATTTCAACTATGGACGGGAGCTTCCACGGGACCTCTTTGACAGATAAATATATATTAATTTTTTGTTGCACATGTGGGTTAGCCTTTGGACTTTTGTTTATTTGGTGGGAGGAGGTCAACAGATCAGTTTTGTGGAGATTAGCACTATGGATAATTTATTTATCTATGGTTTTTTTGGGTACTTTTCATATGATACGGATGTTATTTTCAGTATCTTCTATAAAAGATAGTGGAGACAACAAAGAATTTTTTGAATAGCATGTATTGGTAGATAGGATAGTCAAGTTCAGAATTGCAAATTTTGATACTTTTAAGTTCTAAAAATTAAATTATCTTAATATAATTATATAATTTTTCAAAAATTAAATTATCTTAATATAATTATACAATTTTTCAATTGGAAAAAAAGAAGTTAGCTACTATTCTTCTATGAAAGAAGTATTTCATAATTTTGTTCAAATGTCTAATTCAGTTAATCATGACATTCATAACATTAACATTATGATAGACATAAAGTTAAAAATACTAAATTTTTTCAAACTTTTATTTCTAACATGTGATCGTAACATTAATATTATGATAGACATAAAGTTAAAAAATACTATCATAAAGTTAAAAAATACTAAATTTTTTCAAACTTTTATTTCTGACATGGGGTCGAGTGATTCAATTTGTGGTTCGATGATTGAGACATGGAGTGGCCCTGTTAAGTTTAGGTTTAAAACTTCAAAAGACATAAAACTACTGATTATATATATATATATATATATATATATATATATATATATATATATATATATATATATATATATTTTTAT
>ML850403.1:7191-22215 GCA_009831015.1 Picea engelmannii
GGTATGTGGCACGTCACATGGATCCTCATGGTTGAGGAGAAATGAATTTTTGAAGATGACAAAGTGAATTGAAAAAGGAAGTACATGTAGGCCCTGAAAATAAATAAAGAAAATAATTACAAAATAAGAAAGTGTCAGGTCGGACCTAATGTTAAAAGTAAGTGACATAAATGGTATAAATAAATATCATTATACATTCATTTGATAAAATTCGAATTTCAGAGGGAAGAAGAAGTAAAAGAAGGCCAGATTTCAAGGGAGGATGAAGTCTTTTGGTGATGTGTTCTAAGGTATGTTATTTTCAGGTCATCTTACCATTTTTGCTATAAATTTTTTTATAGAACTATTCAGATGGTGAAATCGCTATGGTATTGAGAATACATATCAAGGTACCTCTGGTAAAAATTTCAGCTCTTTATTCGCTATAATTATGGAGATACACTCTGTGGAATATAGGGTTTGTGACCAGTCCTGAAACTAGTCAATAAACAGGTGTTCCGGGTAAAACAGTCATAACTTTTTCATACAGACTCCAAATGAAGTGGGACCACTTCCATTGGAAATAGTACGGACGGTAGTTTCTTGTGTTCGATTTTCCGAATCATATGTTAAATATTGAGCGTGGGGAATGCTGTACAATTTGGGTCTTCTGAACAGACCAGAATTAAATAAAGTTTTATTATCTCTCATATATTCTTGGGTGGAAGGAAGGGGCAAGGATAGAGAGTTCAAATCTCTATTGATATTGGAGGATTGTATCTTCCTCTTGGAGTTGTATCCATCCCTTTACATTTGGAAGCTGTAGCTACCTTTGGAAGTCATTACTTCCCTTGAACAAAAACTATTGATTATTTCTCATATATTGTGCATGGTGTATTGTGGTGTATTGGTGTAACTCTTATACTATTGTTCATTGATCATTGGATATAATTGAATGGTTTAACTATAAGTTGAAAAAGGTTTTAAATTGTACTTGATACTGATTCACCCCCCTCTCAGTATCAACAAACTTTTCCCTTTGCAAGGAGTGCAAATAGATTGGTGAAAGTCGTGCACAGTTGCCTGCAAGAATTCAAAACCTTGTGTAAAGATCTGGTGCAAGGAGTGCACAAATCCGAGATTCGACTAAGTGTCGAATAGACTTTGCAAGGAGTCATAGAATTAGAAGAAGAGGACGCCAGGAGAGAGAGAGGAAATTCTCTTCGAGAAATCCTTCAGATTCTGAGTTATCAAAATCCCTGGAGTGCAAGGAGTGCATGGGAAGTCGAAGTCTTCACAAGACCAAGCTTAGGAAGGATAACACTTTTCAGAAGAATAGTCGAGTTCCAAGAGTCGGAACCACAGGAAGCGCAAAGGTTGAATCCTTTAAAGACTTATAATATTTTCTAATCTAGAGAGGATCAGAAGCTCAAGAAGAGGAGCAACGTTAACCATCAGATCACAATGTCAGGCTCGACAGTCGTCTGATCCAAGACAAGGTACACGAGCTTTAACGCTTTGTTTACACCAGCGGGAGAACCCACCAAGATTTGAGACTTGAAACTTCCAAAGTCTAGAGTTTCATATCTCTGAAGTGAAATCTTCATCACCCGATCATCCATAGATCATCCATAGTAGACTGAGCTGTCGGATCATCCGAGGTGAACATATGGTGTTTGATTTCCAAGGAGAATCTGAGCCGTCGGATATCGCAAGCTCAGGCGGAATCAAGTTTGAAACCTAAGATTCTCAAAGCACGGAGTGTCGGAGGGAGGAAATTAATCTAGATCATTGATCCAGGAGGACACGCGTCGACGGGTCGAAAGATCTAGAGGAAGGCGGGGAACTAGAGTGTTCAAACACCTGAAGCTCGAATATTTGAAGAGCCGAGAGTCGTCGATCTATCAGAGGACACCTGTCAATAGATCTTGAACTTCAGGAAAAGGATGAATTGGGATTTCAGTTTGAAAACTGAGATTGTCGAAGTGCAGAGACCCGAAGTCCTGGAATAAGATCTGGACCGTGAGATCTGAGGGAGACGTGGCATGAATCTGTGAACTCCGGGTAAATTCTCAAAGTGACTTATAACCGTTGGATTCGGAGGAAATGTGTCGAGATATCAGCGTTTCTCTGACTCGTGACTCGGAGGAGTCAAAGGTCGAGTCATGAGAACTTGTGAAATGGGAAATCGCAACTATATCTGAGCCATTGGATCAAGGGAGATCGTGAGCGTCAATCTAGTTTTGTCATATTTTTAGAACTCGGGAGAACAGGGGTGATCCAACCTCCAAGTCACGAACCGCAAAACCCTGACTTGATCACAGTCGTTGATCAAAGGGAGGATTTGTACCGTCGATTTAGTGCCATAGCGGGTTTGAACATCGAGAGGACAGAGGTGCCTCACATCGGGAATCCCCGACATGAGAAATCCCAATGCGCTCAGAGGTTTGGCCTCGGGTCATAGTGAAGGGTCATATGGAAAGAGGATAAGAGAGGAGCTAGTGAGCGCTAGGCCCTTGTCAGGATTTTGGAGATCGGAAGAGTCGAGGTGACTCTCACACAAATACCCAACTCGCGAAATCGTGACGTGCCTTTGTTTAGGCTCGTGGTCACAACCCATGGTCACGTGAGAGAAAGGGCTTAGCAGAGAATACCTAGCACCCATTTAGAGTGAGATTCGAACAACGCTCAGGAGAGAAGTTGCGGGTCTCATACGACCTGCGTATTCGGGGAAAGGACCTATGTAAGTGGGTTTGGGGTCTAGCAAAGACCCGGAGATTCAATCAGACTCAGTATCTTGATCGATCCTGGACCAGGAGGTCACGCAGCCCTTAGGAGAGAAGGGGGGTCTGCATCATTATTTTACGTTGTAGAGGCCATTTAGAGCCTCCTTGATTATGTATTTATGTTCTGATCTCTAGATTTGTATTGCACTTGGTGTTGTTTTGATATATTCATGAGCATACTTTGGATATGTTGTCTCTAATTGTCTCTAATGCTTTGGAAACATGATTTATAATCTTAAAAATAATTTTTTTTCATTAAAACTTAAATATTTTATGTATATTTTTAAAAGACGGTTTGACCGGTTCATTACCAATTCCGGTTCTGGTTCAGGTTGGACCCTCAATCGATTCTGATGTCAGTTCCAATTTTTAAAACTATGCACCCAATGTCACTTCGATGTAGGTCCCTCACTTCAAGGGTGACTAGGTCACTCTAGGGAGGCGATCCTGGTGACCCTAGGGGGAATGACATGTAGATGAATGGATATGTATGTGGAGCCCCTAGAGGTCAAATCTAAATGGAGTGAAATGTGGGAAGAGATGCCTTGTAATTCAAGTGATTGTTTCCCCAAAGGTATAGTACTTCTCTGGATGGTTGTACCTACCCGAGACACAAGAAAATCCAACTTGCAATGATATATGTTAGTATGGATCAGCAAGTTAAGCTTGTTGTCCATAATTTTCAACAGTATATGGCATTTTATATCAGAAAATAAAGCATTCTAAATCAGCATGTAAAGAATAAGATCGTTCATCAATATTATCAATGAGTTAGGCAATCAATTGTAAATGAAATATGGCACTTTGAGGCTAAATAAAGCAAGCTATTATAACATGTTTATTTCTGCAGAAAATTATAGTCTTATGGTTGTAGATTTTAGTCACTTATATCAGTAAATTACACCATCAAATTATGCCAACAATCATCCCCAAAGATGCACCCTAGTTAGTAGAGTAAATGAGCAAAATTTAGGAGCTATTCTAGGGTTAGTTTAGGAGTTATGGTTAGTAGTTTATCTAGGTTAGATCAGCCCTAATGGATGTAGGTTAGGGTTTGTAACAGAAAGTAGAGTAGTGGGAGAGAGGGGACGCCCTATTAGGGTAAGACTCCTCTCAATTAGGCAAACCAACTCCAAGCAAGAGATATTTCAAAAGGAAAAAATTCATGTTTCCCAAGGCAATGATTTTATATCTCCAATGCAAAAAATAGATGACTAGTGCCATTACTATTAGGTTAATGGAGTCAAAATAAATGAACTAGATATTCTACTTCCTTTGGGGGTGTAAATCCTCTTACCTCCCCAGCCAAGTATCTCTAGTTATGGTTTGAGAATCATGGGTGTAAATCCTCTTACTTCCTCAAACAAACCCTTGCAACATCAATGAACTTTAAGCAATAAATGATGGAGACTAGAGTGGGAGTGTAAATGCTCTTACTTCCCACTTAGCTCCTAGCACAACAATCCTTGACTTGAAAAATGATAGCATAAGAGTAAAAGACCATACCAAAATCAAGAAATATGCTAAGATGATCCACCACAAAAGCTAGAAAGCATTCCTCCAAGGCTAGCACCTCACTCCTCCATCAACCATTCACAAGAGATAGCCATAAACAAGTCCATAAGAGAAAAATATACCAAGTGCAGCAAAAATTTCAGATCCAAGTCCTCTCACAAGAGGGAGATTTATGTCCAAATGAGATCTTATAATATCTTATTTATACAAAATGACACTAAGGTGACTTGTCCATAAATTAAGGGGTAAACCACAAGAATAGCGGTCAACAACCCTAATCTTTCCCCCTTTAACAAAGTAATATTAAACAATTCATTTAAAGTTTCACTTTTGCACAAATAAAACCCTAATTGTACATGGACATCTCCCCTTTAGGGGACGTTTTGCCACTTAGAAGAAGTCGTTGGTGTTGGAGAAGAATGGGTAGGACTCCAAAGGCCACATGTCAAGCATCTAGACAATCAATAAATGAGCCACCTAAGCATGTGTATCAAAGATCACTATATCAAACAATTAATTGTTCAAGGACACTATGTGACTTGTCAAGCTTGAATATCAGAGGGTTGACGAGGTGTCCTATTGGGTAGATTTTCCCCTAGGTCAAGGAGAGTTTCCAAGAGATCCCTCTCTAAGACATGTAAAGTGGATGAAGTGGTTGGGGTCAAGACTCAATGGGCATAAGGCTCATGACATACAAGGGGTCGTAGTATCTCATTCATGGGTGTCTTTGTAGAGGGTGTGTGGTACCTTCGTCCACAATGCACTTTTTCCAAGCCCATTAATTTCCATTCTTTCATTCTTTCATAATTTTAAGGAGAGGTTGAAGGTCATTGGCCTAGCGTGGTGACCAGATAATGTCAATGTCACCCACAAACACCTAGTGTAAATGAGAAGGATGGATCGTAATGAGACCCCCTTTCTCTTATCCATGCAATTGAGAACCATTACCCTGGTTTGGTGACTAGATGATGGCAATGTCATACCACTAGATATTCATGGATGTGATAGGTCGGCTCATGATGAGACCTCTTATCCTTCAACTAACCTTTTAAGAATTATTTATTATATTGTGGGTCCCCTTTACTCAAAGATAAGAATTTCACTTCTTTCTTGGGTGATCTCTGGGAAAAGCATCTGGAAGGTTCATACAAGGATTTTATCTTTTACCCAACATCAATCACTCTGGGCCTTCAGCCCCTTCTTCCCATAGAATGAGGCACAACCCCTTCTTGGGTCAATACACCCTAAAATCCCAAGAGATAAGGAAATGGATGGGAATCATGATGGAAAGTGGTAAGTATGGTCGAGAATGGTACAATGGCTCTTTAAGGGAGTTCCTAGTAGCAAACCCATCCCCAGGGAAAACCACTTACTAGGGCACAATGTCAACCACCAAGGTGAAGCAGGGAAAAATGCATAATGTCCAAGCATATATCATGAAATCTAAAGCAATCTAAGATACAACATACTCAACTGGATTAAATATTGAAATGAAGTTCATTATAATATTGACTAGCACCTCATGGAGCAAGGCCCACTACCTTCCGGAAGCTAGCTGATGTGGTGGATTCCATCTAGAAATCTATGACCATTTGTGGTGGTGAGAGGGGTTTCCATCTATGCAAAAGGGTATTGTCGATCATGTAGTCTCTCAGCACTCCATATCTGCAACCTAAGGGCCTCAAGACAGAATATTCTTAGTTATCCACAAAATGGGGATAATAGGTCCACCTGGCATCTTGGGGTGATGCCACGTAAACCCCCTTGGAAACCCTGGCCTTCCCCGTCAGCCTTCATCATCTTCCTCTTTATCTCTTTCTTTATCTCTCTCTTCTACATTACCTTTTACGCTTACCTTTGCACTTTAATTTATAAATAAAATAAAATAAATAAAATTTTAATAGTACGAGACCCCACCCGTATCAACTGTCACATGGCACCACCACAATCGTGTTGAGAAGTGTGACTCATAAGGTATTCCTCTATGTGGCAGCATCCTAGCATGGTGGGGGACAATGAAACTAACAAAGTTGATGGGTTAAATATCCTTCCTAAAGTTTTACTTAGGAAAAAGTACATTAGATGTGTTATATTATTTTGTTAATTTTATGAGCACCTTTTCTAAGATTAAAGTCAAAAATAATTTAAGTGATGGTCTTTTAATATTGACCATTGATCTTCTTAAGAGAGTGAGGGTTAATCGTCTCCCTTGATCTCTTTGGAGATAGGGTTTTTTCTTTCTCATAGATATAAAGAAAAATTGACTTAGTGGTTGGGCGCATTGTGCATTTGAGAGAGGGCAAGTTCTAGCTAGAGGAAGAGATTCACTTGAGAGTTTGTTGGAAGATACTTGCAGAGAAGACAAAGGAGGCATATAGCAAGGAAATTGAATTTCCTTTCTTGGAATTTGCAAAGGCCAAGCTTCAAATCTAAGAGGGAGTCGTACATGGTGATGCAGGGGTGACGCAGCAGGTCGTACGCATTACGCAGAGGCTCACGGTTGGGTTCTTCTTGAGTCATTTTAGTTCATTGGATAGAGAGAGGGTCGTACAAGTGTTTGAGGAAGAGTTTTGTTGGGGTTTCTCTCAGCTATTGGCACTGATCGATTTGCTTTGTAAGAGATCTCTATATTTTCTATTGCATAGTAAAAATCCACAAACTGAAGAACCAGGTTTACCACATTGGGTTTTTCTAGGGGGTTTTTTGACCAAAAATTTTGGTGTCTCTCATGTGTTGTGATTCTCGTTATCTTCTACAATGATTCTCAGTTATATTTTTGTTGTGCATTGTTTTATTGTTGTGAAGAAACCTACCAGTAATTAAGGAATTGCAATTTTAGAATTTTTATGATGTTAATAATTTTGTGGGTATTAAAAAATTGTGGATTATTAGTTCGTTGGTGTTGGGTTTTAGTAGATTCACAAGTGACCCATGTCACCGGTGAGTTGCATCCATAGCTTGCCTCTGACATTTCCCATTGGTCGCGGTGATGGGTGGGTCCCATCCCGCACCTTTACCTCCGGTGCAAGACTTGATCATGCCCCAGATCTAAAGGTGGAGATCGGGGAATGATCGAAGGCCCACAACAATATCACATCATCAACATGCGCAAGGGTTAATAGCCCTCTTCAATGCGAACCTGAAAATTGCCAATGCTACGTGGCACATTTTTATTGGTTTCGCATCGCCAAGAAGTGTTTCCAAAACCGCCATGGAGTTGTACGATGCCACTTGTGGTATCATTCATCGCTTTTCCAATAGCCCTACCACCATAGCAATCCATGTCACCATTGCCACGTGGAATCCACATCATGGTACGGAAAATTACCCAAATTTTCTGAATTTCATAATTTTTCAAAATTTTCAAAAATGCATAATTTTAAAACTTCCGCCATGACCACCATGAAATTATGAAATTAAGCTTAGTATGTCCAATTCTGGCCTTGTGCATGCCAATTCAACCCTTGCGCCCGAAACTTGACACTCCCAATTGAATTCTCAATGAATTTCACTTCAAAAATTGGGGTTTTCCCAATTTTTCCATGGATATCTTGTAAATCCCAAAATCAACCAATTACAGGCCAAAAACCACTCATTCGGAGGTTAAAATTGGGGATTTTGACCCCTCAGCTCAAATTTCCCAAAATTACAAGAAATTTCTTCAAACTTTTGCCTGGAAAAAAAAATATGACAACCACATTGCAGACATCCTCTGAACTTTAAATTTGCAATTCTAGATTCTATGTGTTGAGTCTAGCCCATGCAGCTTAGTGTTGAACCTATGGCTATGATACGAATATGTAATGTTCCCTAGTTTAACCAAGGAACATTACTTGTAGAAAATACTCATAAAATTGAAAATTTTCTGCTAATTTATTTCATGTAGTTTACCAACCACAATTTATACACAAAATTAACTAGATTCTAATACCCATAATTAAATCCATCTAAAGTATTCTAAATGAACATGAATGCAACTAATAAATCATCTACAATAGCACATAAAACCATTCTCATTCACAAACTAAAATGCACATCCATAAAACTCATAAGAAAACTCGGATAATAGATAAACACTTATCTTTAAAAGAAAGTTTGTGTAACCAACTACTTGGGAAGGACATTCCACCCAACTATATAATTGTTGTTTCAAATCTCAACAGCAAGTCACCTCCGAGTCAAGGCTAAGAATCCACAAAAGAAGAATGCCTCTCATGGTCCACTCACGGCTCAATATCCCACAACTCACTTGTATTCTCCTATAACTATCTTGAATTTACTCTAGCTCTCTTCCTCTTGACCTGCCCAACCCAAGGAATGTACCCCTTCAATGTTCTCAATCCATCGGGTGTCTCATTCATTTATCAGGGTCTCTCTGGCATAGGTAACCAAAAATCTCTCTACTGGGAACTCAAATGAACTCACTGCCAAGAAAACTACCAACTAACAACAACAAACACTTGTTGTTATAGTGCAATTCCCACAAGAGTTCACTCTTCGAGACTGAAAACCTATATCTTCAGTCTTCCGCTCTAAAACACCCCAAAAATGCTCCAGCATGCTCTAGAATTCACCCAGCCTTCTTTCTCTAGTTCCAGTTCTCTTTTTCCCTGTTCTCTCCATGTTGTTCATGCCAAAAATTTAACGTGTAAAATTGCATATTTCCCCCATACAAATTCCCTCTATTTTCCAAAGATAGTTGACTGCTCACTTTGCCCAAAGTTGATTGTACTTCAGCCATGTTCTTCCAATAACTATGGGATGTGACTTCTACACCCACCCTCTGATAGGTATTCAATGATTGGGCTCTCATACACTCAAACAGAAATAGAAGTTATCCCCAATGATAATGAAATTCGGGGAAATGGGATAAAGTAATACCCATAATTAATTTCCCCCTTGGACCCCTCTTAGACACTCTCTTATCTTGTGGAAAACTCATCCCCCCATATCTGTCCATATTCCCAGCAGTTGGTATCACATTATATTTATTAAAAATCAGAAAATACAATTTGCATATTACATCGTTTGGCCATAGCCACATTCATATATACATTATGCATTAACTAAACTAGGGATTATAATGAGGATGTTGCATTTCCACATACTTGGGACAACAACAGGGATAATATATGATGTGTCGCAAAATGTTTCAATTGTTTGGAAGGGAGCATCAAGCCCTAGAATCTTATGTGAGTTATTTTTTCAACTCTAATTTCCTTTTCCATGTGACATGTGGAGGATCAATTGAGGGCAGCAAAAAGGGCAACTAATTGTTTGCATATTTATGTTGGAGTTGCCTTCAAACCCCTTCTCGATTGAGGCTATGATGAGTAATCTTTATGGAAGTAAGGAAGGAAGGGCATTGGAGCTTTCAAATCAATGTTTAGAGAGGCCTCATGTAGGTTCTAGCTACGATTGGTTTTTTAGAGCAGGATGTATTATTCATATTCCATAGGTTGGTTTTGTATTAGCCCTATCCAATAGTGGATGGACCTTTGCATGCAGGGGAATAAATCAACCTTGGTATGAGCTTGACATTCCATTCTGTAATCAACAATCATTTTTCATCTAGGGATCTCCATACGTTCCAGAATACACATGGGGGAAACTCATTATTTCCAGTATTCTTATGATTTGTGTGTTGAGTGCATGGCTACATTGGCAATTTGATTACACTTAGCATTATATATTGTTATTGTTAGAGTAGGGTAGAAAAAATAATATTGATGTTTGTGAGCATCATGTTTTATTTATGCTTTGTTCCATCTAGCATCTTATCTCATGCCCTCTTTATAGAGCCTCTTAAGAGTAGTTACGTATGAGCACTTTAAATTTTCTTCGTAATAAATTTGAATTGGAGACTTGTATTGGGGGTGATGGAGATGTGACATTTGGATCCATCACATCACATGTTTCCAACATCTCTATTCTTACCACATGCACATCAACAACCCTTTAGAGATTATAGAGTTCTTGCACCCTGTGAGAGTATGCAGTTTCCATTGTTTACATATGGAGCCAATTGTTATCACCTGAAAAGGAAAGGTTCATATTTCATTTTCGAAGATCTCGCACCATTCTCAATTTCTTACTTGTTTTCCCAACAGGAACCATATTTCTTAAATCTATGGATGCATCTGATCAGGTGAAGGATGCACAATTACTATTTTGTCTTTTGGATGAAGTAGTTGTGGAGGTGGAGGTTGAGAATGTTGTACAAGTGATCACAGACAATGCCTCTAACTGTGTTGCAGTGGGAAGGATGTTCGAGGAAAAACACCCCACAATTTGGTGGGCTCCATGTGTAGCCCACTGTTTGGACCTCATGTTTGAGGATATTGGAAAAATTGAGTGTGGAAGAAGCGAAATCCATAACCATGTACATATACAACCACACAAGGATTTTGAACATTGTAAGGAAAAACACTTGGGTAGAGAGCTTGTTCGATCAGCTATAACACGATTTGCAACAAACTTTCTTTCATTGCAGTCCATTGTTTAGCAAAAATCCAATTTGGGAAAGATGTTTTCTTGTGATGTATGGAATGCATCTTAGTGGAGAGAAACGGCTTAAGGGAAAGAGGTGGTTGACAAACTGTTTGGGAAAAAAAATTGTAAAAAGGTAGAAGAGATAGTGCTATTCAGTGAGCCTCTTGTGAAAGTGTTGTGAATGGTGGATATTGATAAACCCACCATGGGTTTTATTTATGAGGTCATGGATCCTGCCAAAGAGGCAATCAAGTCAGCATATGGGGATAAAAGTCAGAAGTATTTTCCTCTATGGAGAATCATTGATGAAAGATGGAACAAACAACTCCATAGACCTTTGCATGCTTAAACCCGAGGTATGTAATTTCAATGTTTCTAAGTTTTGTTATTCATTACAAAAGCTTAGCCAAATATTCAAATTCAAATTTCAATTGATTAATATATTTTGTCCTATGAACCTTGAAGGTACCATTACACAAAATATTTTGATGCAGATGGGGAGGTAAAAGAGGGATTGTACAAATGAAATGAGTGCATGATTCATGATCCCATGATACAAGATGAGATACATAGAAATCTCATGCATTTCAAAGAGAGTCCTTGTACCTTTGGCATGTCTATGGCTATACAAAGCAAGACAAAGTATCCACTGAGTAAGAAAGTTCAAAGTTTTCAAATTATATTATTAAATGAAAAAGTTGAGTCAAAGTTTCAAGCTCATTTGCTAAATATTCTTCAATTCTTATTGCAACCTATTGGTGGAAACATCTTGGTGACATGTGAACTGATCTACAAAAATTTGCAATTCGGATATTGAGCCAAACATGCAGTGCTTCTAGGTGTGAATGCAAATGGAGTGTTTTTTAGCATATACACACCAAGAAGTGGAACCGTTTGGAGAAAATACGGTTGAATGATATGGTTTATGTCCAATACAACCTTAGGTTGAGGCACAACCAATTGTTGAAAACAAACCCTAAATCAGACAACATAATCTTGGATGACTTTGATCTCTCATCAAAGTGAGTTGTGGAGAGTTAGGCACCAGGATTTGGTAATGAAGACCTTTCTTGGATGGACTTGGACCCACTTCCATAGCCAGAGGTACAAATACCTTCAGGGCCAGGGGAATCAAGTCAGAATGTCGGTGTAGGGTCTATTCATATTGAGGATGAGGAGGATGAGGATTCTGATTATTAGTAGTATCTAGTATCATACTATGCTTATTTTTAACCATTTAGAGCCTCTTTGTTGATTTTTTTGTTCGGATCTGTATTGCACTCGATGCTATTTTGATTATATGAACTCTTACTTGCTATATAAATCCGAAACTTTGCATATTTGTGTATAAATGGTTTGGATTCATATGGATGCACATGAATATATATGGTTTTTTTTTCATTTGAATATTTTATATAATTTTTGGTCGACTAGTTTTTTTCCAGTTCGGTCCGATTTCACATTTTTAGGGTCGACCAGTTCGGTCTGGTTTCTCTATTTCCCCAAACTACCTTGTTCATCATTCTTGTCTAGATCAAGGCACAAATCAAGGATAGGAGTGTTATGGTGCTTTGGTACAGGTCTCTTTCATCATTGGACTGTCTCTCAACTTTCCCACTTGTAAAAGCACTTGTAGAATATGATATGAATGAGAAAACTTATTGCAAGACAACGTTAATGTGACCTTTGGAGCCATCTCCTTTTGGTTACTTTATTTTCTCTTATGGAACACCTCTCAGCTCTAACAACTTTGGGAACTTTATATTATTGTGCAAAACTCAGTTATGCCTCGGATTCAAGCAATTAAAAGATTAGGAAGAAGAATTCTTGGGGTCAAGGATGTACAGGATGTAATATCGTGAAACAATTCTAATAGAGTCAAATATATTTTAGTATTAACTGAACATGGAAATACAATCATGTACAAAGAAAAAATGGTAGTCATTTTTGTGAGAGGGCGGTGACGTGAAAAATGAATGATAACAATGGAAATCCTTATTTGTTCCTTGAGAATGAGGGAACCTATTCTAGGAATAAATATCAACATCTATCACCATGTTTCATAGATGAAATATCGCAGATGTATTAGTCTAGTAGCAGATATTACAGGTACCAAGTTGCAGATTTTAAGAGCCATAAGCAAAGGCAATTGCACATTGTGTACAACGGTGTTAAGAACCAAATATCAATATAGCATAGGAAAACCTCAGAAAAAGTACTCAAAGCCTTGAAAAAGAGATAATTTCAGATAATAAGCCTCTTCGAGGGGGCAACCTCATTTTACCCCACTTAAATGTTAAAGTACAAGATTGTTCAAAATGAAAATGTCTCCTTGGTATATATAGGAGACTAGGAGGTATAATTACAACTAATGGCCTAAAGCCGACATAAATAAAATAACATTACTAATATAATATACCCCAATTAAGGGGTAATGAGCCAATATTAGGGCTTAACATGCCCCTCCCCTTAAGACAAGTGTTGTCCGCAACGCTTGAGTAACTTTGGATGCTTCTGTATAAAAGACTCATCTTCCCAAGTGGAATCTTCAGCCGGTAGTTTCCTCCATTTAATGAGATACTATGAAATGGATATATTCCTCAGCTTGTGAATTCTTGTGTCAGTGATGGCTTCAGGCTCCAATATGATTTTCCCTTCCTCGTCAAGTTCTGGCAATATAGTTTGAACTGGGATCTTGTCGCATATAACCTTATTTAAGCATGAAACATGGAAAACTGCGTGTACTCGTGAAGATGCAGACAACTCCAATTTGTATTCCATAGTTGTTGGATTACTGAGAGGGGGGGTGAATCAGTAATAGAGAAATTTAGTCCCTTTTAACCATATAATCCAAGTGTTATATCAATGAAGCATTATCATCCAATAACTACGGAGTAAATAAACAATGAACAAATGAACAATCATACACATACACAGTACACCAGTGTTTTACGTGGAAACCCAAATAGGGAGAAAACCACAGAATGCTTTTTCTTATATGTCTTGAAGAATTACATTCATTGGAAGCACCAACTTCCTTTGTTTTCCAGTTGCAACTAGAAGGAGGCTCCAACCCCCTAGTTTCTCAGGCTATAACCTGAGGGAATCTCCAACTCCCCAATTCTCTGGCTACAACCAGAAGGAGGTTATAACCCCCTATGTTCTCTGGCTACAACCGGAAGGTGGCTACAACCACATGTCATTTCCCCATCCTTCCACCCTGAAGTAGAAGTAGAATGATGGAACCACTATCACACTATCACTGTGAGATATACCGATGTAAACCTGTAACAATAAATCTGAACCATGCATCAACCTGTACCATAAACAAGTGCATCAACCATGCACCAACCTGTAATCAACCTGTACCATAAAAAAGTGCATCCAACCATGTACGAAATATGTACCAATCATGTGTCAACTACTCATCAACTATGACTGTATGAACATCATCAACTATACACCTCATGTATGTGCGCCAGCTCATCAACTACTTGTCTCAACCATGTACCACAACCAAAAGCCCTCATCAATTTCATCATCCAAATATGATTTGTATCTCTGTAATAGACCTGTTGTATATTATTACATTCCTGCAAACCTTCCTTAACTTTAAAAACAAGAGACTAGCATTTTCATCAAACTTTTTTTTAGTCTCACATGCCTAGTTTTGGATTAGTCAACAACCCTAACTTGAAGTAATCATAAATTTGAACCTGTAATGTATAAAGATCTAAAATGGATACACAATATTCTTCAATGTGTTTTATGCAATTCCTCCAAGTGTCGCTACTTGGAACCTCTCAGAAAAGGCGTTATAGCAAAAATGGCATACCTTGCTAAATTCTGGCTTATTCTAGAGAGAGACCTTGTAGAGCGTACCCCGCACAAACTATTTGATGCATTGATTTGAAACTGTTACACAGCATACTACAGACTGTACCCTAACCAACACATTTGGTCTCACTAAATTTGGATCTGTTATGAAGAAGTTATGACGTTTTTACCTAAAACACCTTAGAAAGCACCATCAAAAGAATTTATCCTTCCTTGCATTTCGGCCTTCTTTTCTTCACTTTCCTCAAAATTTTGGCTTAGATATCATTTGTTTACCTTAGAAACCTATAGATATTCAATATTCTCAAGTGTGATTCAAATGAGAGAGCCTTGCCTCTTATTTATACTCTCCAAGTAGCTTCCTTAAAAACATCTTCTAGGTCACTTGACCCACTTTCCTTATTTTAGGGTTGGG
>ML850403.1:32075-48975 GCA_009831015.1 Picea engelmannii
GAGGGGGCAACCTCCTTTTACCCCACTTAAATGTTCAAGTACAAGATGATTCAAAATGAAAATGTCTCCTTGGTATATATAGGAGACTAGGAGGTATAATTACAACTAATGGCCTAAAGTCGACATAAATAAAATAACATTACCAATATAATATTCCCCAATTAAGGGGTAATGAGACAATATTGGGGCTTAACAAACGGACCTTATGTGAACTTGTTGAGCTCTATGAATGAGGATTTATATGCCCAATGGGTCAGAAGCCTCTTAAGATCAAACTTGGTCAGAAAGTTGTAAAAAATGGATCTTAGCCTGAACACTTGTAGATGGAACTTTGCTACATATTTTTCTGCATAGGCAAAACAGAGTTGGCATACAAACATAAGCATGATTAATGTTAACGTTCGGAGATGTGTTTCAATGTTGAGTTTGTTGACCACCTATTTCGACTAGGGGTCAACATCATGTACAATGAAACTATGTACCTTGTGGTACAACTTGTTTGAAGACTTATGGCTCAGTAGGGAAATTTTGCTCCCGTCATGTCTTTCTATGTAATCAGAATGTTCGCTCCCCTGCGTGGGATAATAATGTAATATGTTAGCATGAGTCATTTTTTTTAATTAGTTTCCTAGGAATTTATCATTAGGGAAGTCCTTTCATCGAGTATTTTTTTTCCTCAAGTAAATAATCTGGCCTACCAAGCCATTTTAATTACCCTTGAGTTTTTCACTCACAAAATCCTCCAAAGTGGTGAAATATGTTCTAATGATCGATCCCAAAGGGTGACTAAGGTTTAATAATGTTGTAAATGACCATGATAGACATCTTCTAGAGTCTTGCGGAATTCTGTTAAGTTTTGATAGGTTTTCTTTAATTATTAATATTTTTCATTAATTGGAAATTTAATTATTTTTTATGTAAAATGTAAAAAATTGTTCCTTGTGGACAAGTTTCAGCTCAATTGGACAATTTTTTCTAGGTCATTGTCCATGAGGAGTCCAAGTCAGTCAAAAGTCAACAAATAATTAGCTAAATTAAAAAAAACAAAAAATTGTAAAATTGTCTAAAATCATGAGAGTAAGTGGGGAAATGATTTCTAATGTATTTCTTAAGTTATAAAAGTGATTTTCCACTTAAATACCCCCCTCATGCCAATCCAACAACCAAAAGTGAGTCTCCCTAGTGAAAATTGCACCTCCCTTCCTCATGAACTTAGGAAAAAGTAAAACATTAAAGTGAAAAATGCCTAAAACCTTAATTTCGCCCTTCCTATAGCCTAAACTCATGTTTGGCAAGTTAAAAGGTTTTTTTCCCCTTCACATATCACCCCTCAAACCCTAACTCACTACCAAAACCCTAAAAGTGTCTCTTCCTTGACTTTGTCTTTCTATCTTTGATGTGTGACACTTGGAGCTCATCCAAGAGGGGTCTTTCATCTCTCCCAAGTATAAAAAAATGCCTACCCCTCCTCATTTCTACATCTATTCTCGGAGCAAGTTTATGCTACCCAAATCTCTCCCACTCCTCTATCTCTCTCTCTTTCTCATTATTTCTTTGTAAATATTGTTGCAAGTATTTGCAACAACATTTTTGTTGGAATAAAGGAAACTTTGGAGGATATCATTTGTGCATTGGGAGTCTTCTTGATGTTGTGCTTAATTCTTTCATGAGGTGATATCATTTCTTTATTCTTGTGCATTTCTTGCTTATAATGTCTTGATTAGGAGATCCAAGCAAAGTACTTTGCTTGGGGAAATTGATAGTAGTATTACCATTTCTTTTGTGGGTTTATTATAAAGAATTTGAAAAGTATTTTGCAAGTTCTCTTTGATATACTCACCTCCTTATTTGGTTTTGCAGCAAGTTTTCAGTCATTTGCAGGTCACTAAAGGGTTGGAAGAAGCAAATTTTGGATCTGGAAATTTTTTTATTAAACCAACATAAGCGTCCAATAATTTTTTGTTTTCATTTCTATCTTTCCCAATTGATTTGAAGCAATTTTGTATTCTAAAATAGTCATCTAAAATCAATTTTTATATTCATATTTTCCTGCTAAAAATTTATGTTTATTACACTAACAGAAATTAATGAGTTTTTGAGTGTTTTGCAGTATTTCTAGCAAGCATTTGCTTGTTGTTTTTTCCAAATTCTCGCCAGAACAAGGGGAGGTGTTGCCAAATTGGGCTTCAAAACATTCCAAGAAAGCCTCCTATAGCTTGGGTATCAAGCCCCCTTCTCTCTATCTTCTTCTAAGCATTGTAATCAGCCCCACTTCTCTCATAAAGAGAAGGTTGTGTGGCTAGTTTAGGTATTTCCTTTTAAGTTATTCTTTTACATTTTCACCAACATTGGCACAAAATCGGTAGGATTGTCCTCCTCCTTGTGCCATTTTTGTGAGGTTTCCAAGTCATTAATTTACATTTTTTCCCACCTTTTTCCTCAAGGCAAAGTTGTGTGGCTATGTAATTGTTTATTTCATTTCAATTTATTTAATTCATTAATTTTTTTCAACACCTTGCATTGTGTTTGGCTCTGCCAACCTTGCAATATCATGAGGCTAGGACAATTTATTTGCTTTGGAAATGATCTATATGGATATCAATGGCCGCCCACCTTTTCCAACTGGCTCAAAACAGTTTTATGGCAATTTTGGTAATTTACTATTTTTAGCAGTTTTCACTTCCAGAGCCTTTTTGATGCCCTAAACGATGTTTTTGGTAAAATGGGTTTGCAATATAGAAGTTTCTTTTATATTGTGCCTAAAATGAATCTCCTCAATGATACCTTTCCAACGGGCTATCATACGCCTAAAACGGAGATCGCATGCAAAACTTACGACCCCGGGAAGTTGATGTACTAACTTACCCAAACGGGGCCCACATGACTTTTGGCGCTTCATCTCCTAGGGTTAGGCTTTTGGATATCTAGGGTTTTTGACATTACTACTTATTGTAAAAATTCCTTCAGAGCCTCATTGTAATTATCTTCTTGCGAATGAGCGCAGTTGTCACATCTCTTCTCAAAGATAAGCCGCCACCATTCCAGCAAGCTTGTTTCCGCTGCATTTTACAGTTTTCAACTTATTTCTTTATTAATAGAAAACCAGTTTTACTGTATCTCTGTTATTTTCTGTTAAGCACATGTTAATAATCTGTATTCATTTCATTATGCTCATAAAATCCGAATCAGCGGTATCAGAGCAGTCTGCTCCTTGCCGTCTTAATGCATGTCCCCAACGAAGTCAGAGTACAAAGAGTTGGGTCTCGAGCTTGTTTCTCTTGAGGACAAAAGCTCTCGCATGCCCAAGCGACCTCTTATGGCAGGAGAAAAGAAAGATGACGGGACAGAATATCCTTTCAAACTGTTGATTGAGGAATCCCTCACGCAACAAAGGAACGAGATGATGGATAGTTTCGCGCAAATCCTTCAGTGGCTACCAACAGGCGACGCATCTTCTTCGAACAGAGGTGTCGCCCCCTTCAAGGTACAAATAAAATTCAATATTCCTATATTTGAAGGTCAAATAGACGCAGATGTTGTAGACAAGTGGTTGAATCTACTAGAAGGGTATTTTTACGTCCATAACTTTTTGAATAGAGAAAAAAATACTTTTGCGCTCCTCAAAATCGTTCCCCATGTCAAAGATTGGTGGGAAATTTTCTGTGAGCAAAAGGAAACAGAGGAACCCTCACTATTTTCAGTCACGGCCACCTGGGAATCCTTCATAGATGCTATTAAGGAACAATACTACCCTATCGAAAGTTATGACGACCTGTATACCAAATGGACCATACTGCGGCAAAAAAGAGACCAAGCAATGTCAGATTTCACAAATATCTTCCATACCTTGCGCACCAAGGTAGGTATCAAATATTCGGAGCGACATCTGGTGCTCAAGTATCACGGTGCTCTGCATAGATACATCCAGACAAAAATGGAATTTCTGGACATCTCATCCTTGGGCGCGGCCTACAGATATGCCGTCAAAATCGAGCAGAAGCTCAAACAAAAGACGTGGCTATTTGGGCCTAGGAACCCCACACAACAAAAGCCAGGAAAGGGCGGCCCCAACCCACAGAACAAAGGACAGAGAAAATATGGACAGTATCAGGACAACCAGTCCAAGCCGCAAGAAAAGGACACCGAAAAGACAAAGAAAGACACCGGGAAGTGGTGTGACTTCCATAAGATCCCTTGGCATAACATTGTTGACTACCGCTCAAAGCAGTCGTTGGTGGCCGAAGTGAAAGCGTCTGAATCAGATGCAGATTCTGACTTTGAGCCAGAACCAGAAAGGGGAAGACAGATCATTGACGTGGAACCTAGTGCCACCGTTGCTGCCACCAATCTCTGGCCTGGTGAACCAGACGAGCCAGAAGAAGGAGAGTGCCTCTTCCATTCACAGATGTGGGTAAAATGCACCCCATTGCACTTCATCATTGATAGCGGTAGCCAGAAGAACCTCAACTCAGCAGAGGTCATCAAGCGGTTGGCTCTGCCAACAACGCCGCACCCACAACTATACACCATTGGATGGCTCCGCCAAGGAAGTGATCTCTGCGTCAGCCAACAGTGTCGACTATCGTATGGCATCAAGCCCTTCAAAGATGAGGTATTGTGTGATGTTGCTCCTCTCGAAGTTTGTGATGTTCTTTTGGGCTAACCTTATTTATGGAAACGTCATGTTGTATATGAGTCTAGGCCTCGTAGTGTTATTATTACTTTGAACAGGAAATTGTACAGGATACCCGAGGCAGTCCCACCTAGTGTTATTTCCTTGATCTCTGCTAAGCAATGCAGGAAGGTCATCTCTCAGACGGGGAAGTTTGTCTTCTTCTTGATTCACTCTTAGAATAAGCAAAATATCACAACCACATCTAGGGTCTTTGCGGCCGACCTCTCCACACAGCAAAATCAAGTAGATAAGGTCGTGGAAGAATACTCAGATATCTTCTCCTCACCTACAGGGATACCTCTGCACTGCCAAGTCAAGCACCCCATCGATCTGACCCTCGACGCACCACTGCCCAATGGACTAGTCTATTGTCGCTCTTTGTTAGAGAATGAGGAGATCAAGCGATAGATCTAAGAACTGCTCCACAAGGGGAACATCTGTCCCATCTAATCACCTTGCAGGAGCCCAATCGTGTTGGTACAGAAGAAATATGGAACCTGGCGACTCTGTATTGATTACCTAACTATGAATAAAATCACAGTCATAAACTGGTACCCGATTCCCCGAATCGACGGCCTCCTTGATCAACTCACGGGGGTTCAAATACTTCAGTAAGATTGATCTGAAGTCTGGCTACCACCAGGTCCCGATAGAACAGACAGATGTATGGAAGACCGCCTTCAAGACAAAGGAAGGCCTTTTTGAATGGTTGGTCATGCCCTTTGGTTTAACAAATTCTCCAGTCACTTTCATGAGGATGATGCACGATATACTGTGACCATTCACCAATACTTTTGTAGTGGTGTATCTGGATGACATTATAATTTACAGTAAGACTTGGGTCGAACACTTGCAGCATATTCAGTAGGTTCTCCACACCCTGTGGTAGCACAAGATATACGCCAACTTGGAAAAATGCTCCTTCGGCATGGACAGGGTCCATTACCTGGCTACATCATTGATCAGCATGGCGTACATGTGGATCCAGCCAATATCCAAATCATCCGTGACTGGCCAGCCCCAACCACACTCACTGAGCTTCGGAGCTTCTTTGGCCTTGCCAATTTCTACCATAGGTTTGTGCTGGGATTCTCCCATATTGCATGGGCCCTCAGCCAAATAAACAGGGGTGGTGGTAAAGCAAAATTTGCATGGGGCCGGTCCCAACAACAAGTGTTCGATGATTTGAAGCAGTGCTTGTGCTCAACCCCAGTACTTTCATTACCACACCTGCAGCATCACTTTGAGATCGAGACAGATGCTTCAGACTATGTTGTGAGAATCATTCTCACTCAACACGGCCACCCCATGGCCTATCATAGTGAGACACCGTCAGATACTGTCCATAAGTACCTGTTATCCCCGATTTCTAGGGATAACTAGGAGATCATGTCTCGAGGCCCACAGGTTCTATACATGGAGTACCAAGAGCAGGATTGACCTGAGCATGGCCCTGGAGGGCCCATCCTTCTTCTTCTTCGTCAGATTTCTCCTGTCAGCAGCAACAGCATCCATCACCATTGGCTTAGACTTGCATCAGAGAAGACTCTTGCTCCATGAGGTAATTGGTCCAGGTATCATGGTATGTGTCATGTTTGATCATTATAACTTTCAGATATATGCATCAAGTTCCTTACATTTCTGACAACTGCTTGGATCTTACACTAATCCACTTGACCATTGTTGGGGGGATTAATGAGGAACCCTAGCAAGATTGTGCCCATAGGTTTTGGTTAGCCGCCACGGGGGATTAGAAGAGCCATCACCCGCTCCCACCATATTGTCATTTTACATCTTATCTCCCATACATCCATCCCACTCCCCTAGTCCGGGCATTGGGATGACCTATTTGAGGGGTTACACTTTGTCTTGTGGGAAGAAGGGGCTAAAGGCCTAGGAGGTAAAAGAAACTAGTAAAAGATAAAATCCATAGGAAATAAAACCTAGATATGCCTCGCCCAGGGATCCCCGAGAAGGCAATAAAAGGCCTCTCGATAAGAAACAAAAAGGACCTGAAGAAAATAATAAAACAAGACCTAACCAAGAGGATGGGAAGTCTCATCAAAAGCCAGCCCATTATGTTCATAGGTATCTAGCACTATGACATTGCCATTATCTGGTTACCATGTCAGGGAAATGACCCTTGGTTGCATGGCCAAGGGAAAGGGGGTCTCATCGCGAGCCAGCCTTATCATTTCTACGAAAATACTCATGGGTAACACTGTCAGCTCTGGTCACCACGCCAAGACAGTGTCCTCTGGTCAGACCTTGAAGCAAAAAAGAAAGAATAAAGTAATAAATAAAGAAAGAATAAAGTCAATAATGGGCTTGGAAAGAACTGCATCCATGACAGGTACAGCTCGCCTCCTACAAAGGCACCCACGGATAATACCTACCCATGGTCTTCACTGTGTTTGGACATCCTTAGATCATACCACCTCATATTACATGGCTTGAATGATGTCCTTTGGAAACTTTCCTCTTCTTATGGATGCAGGCCCAATAGGTTACCTTGTCTTTTCTTCAGCTTTGTATAGTAGATCAGTATAATATCTTTGAGCTATTAGAGGATATGCTAGGGGTTTTATGCATGTATTTGATGAAATTAATGATCAAATATGATTGACATTGTTATGATCCTAAGGACTAATGAGCCCATGGAGGGCGAAGTTTTTGATGTGTAGGACCATGCCCGATGGACAGGTACCAGTGGACCGGTACACATGGGGAGATGATTAGCTCGGACCTCCATGGGGCTGAAGAGCCCATCATATGGTTGTTGGGATCCTATCAGTGGCAGAGACAGGACAGAGTTATGATGAGCCTTTGCACATGAAGAAAAGAAGGACGTTCCACCCAGGACACTTTGGCTGAGCCCGGCCTAGGAGGGATGACCCACTTCAGATGGAACGTTTTCCTCTTGATGGACAAGACGTCACCCAGGAGATATGGACGTCACCTTGAGCGTGTGGTAGTTTGACGGGTTACTGGCACGTGTGGCAACTTGGAGGAGCCCTAAAAGGGCTAACGTCTAACTTCTGGATGCTGGACATGCCCAAAAGGGCCAATGTCTCCCTCAGAAGGGCTTGATGTCCCACCTTTTGCTCATTTTGTATCTTTTACTTAGCAGTTAATGTAAAAACAGTGTAATTTTTGTAGTCAGCCTTGTCAGTTGTTTTAATGACCTATTTTGTAAATTAAAGGTCATGGAATGATATATATTGAGGATGTTTTTCCCTCATTTGGACATAACACAACTCACTCTCTTGTGAGATCTGATTTCTTGCGCCCTACTTGGGTAAATTCGGTGTTTAAGTGAGGCGCACTTGTTCTTGGAGGATATTTCTTGGCATTTATGGCATTTCTCTCAAGGAAGGTTTACAACTAGGGTTTTCACATGCTTTTCTTCATGATATGTAAGTGTTTTTCCTGCAAAAATTCTTGATTGAATGGTTGTAGGTTAGTATTCTTGCATTTACTTATAAATTTGTTGATTTTAAAACCCTAGGTAGAAAGCACACAAGTAGGTCATTGCTACATGTCCCCTTGTTGAGAAATAGTTTTCAGCCATTGAATAAAGAAGATATAGGTTGAAGTTATGAGCTACACTTGTCTTCCTTTTTATGAGCTAGCGTTGAAGTTATAGGTTGAAAAGAAGAGACGTCCTAGGCCTAGTTTGACTACACCTAGGGTTTCACCTTCTAGGGTTTGAAGGCCTTGCCTTTGCAACACTTTCTCCCTTAAATTTATACTTTGAGCTAGCCATTTTGCCAAGTTTATTTAGAGAAGGAGGAAAGAGCACGAGGGCTTGCTTAAGAAACACCGAAGTGAACCTATTTCCCCTAGGGTTTTGATTCTAGGGCCCTACCTTTGCAGCACCATAGAACCCTACCTTCCAGTCTCTAAGTTTTCATCCTCCCGAGACCTTGTGCCCTTACTTTTTACTCCATATACCCTAAGGCACTGGTTAGATCTCCAATGTTGAGCCTTTAGTGTACAAAACCACCTTTTAAACTTTAATTTATGAAACCCTAACTAACTAACCCTAACATTGCTAACCTAGGTTGACGTCACAGTTGACGCAGCAAGCTTTTGGCTCTTATAAGAAATTGAAAGATGATGTCAAGCATTTGTTGAACTAATTATTGATTGAATATACTGTTGGCTTGGTCACTTTGGTAGATATTGATGAATTAATGATCTTTCATAAGCTAATTAGCAGAACGTTGACTTCATCTTGTATCTATTGCATTGATTATTGACTGAAATCAGATAGTTAAAGAAGTACTAACTCCTTGAGTTATAGCCTGCAAATATATATACTGTATTGTTATTGTCTTGTTCCGAGCAGGTGTTTTCAACAGGGACTACACTTCTTTTATTGGATGATTAGCCGGACTATCTGATACTAGTGGTAACCTGCGAGAAGGAAATTCTTAAGACTTGACCTTGTATCCTTTGCCTCTTCAAACCCCAGGTTACCGGGGACATCTCCCCTGGGCTAACCTCCCTAAACAGAAAGAACCTCCCCATAAAGGTGACATTGGGTGGGGAAGGTCCCTGTTACGCCAGTTTGTCCTCTATCTTTTAGCCTGTGACCTAAACTACAAACTGTGCAATAACATTTTGGCGCCGTTGCCAGGGACACTGAGTCAATCTTCCTCAACGAAAAATCCTTAGGTAAGCCTTGCCTCAAATACATTTCTCTCACAAGATTACCTGGTGACTCCACTAAGACTTTATTCCCCTATTCTTTGATAGTTTCAGGAAAACTATCTAGCGACTCCACAAACCAAAAGGAGATTCAATAATCCTCCTTTAGCTTTCAGAAGGAAGCCTCCTGCAAATTCACCTGTTGTCAAGTCACTTTTTGGAAAGAGACTTCCTTTAAACATGTCTACTTCTCAAACCAGTACTACAAACCCAGTCAACAATCAAAGACAATGGTCATCTACTTTGTTCAAGCCATTAGACATGTCATCTGTACATGGCTACCATAGGCAAATGCCACCCAAATATGAGAAGTGGTTGCCTAAGTTTATCGGCACTGATGCCACTAGTGTCGAAGAGCATATGAGTAACTACTGGGCATTTTTTCATCTTCACCCCATTAGTGATGATGTTGAGGACTTGGTTATTAATTTATTCTCTGCTACCCTCTATGATGTTGCAACACGTTGGTATCTTGGCCTTCCTGATGGAAGCATTAAAACCATGGATAGACTCGAGCAAATCTTCCTCAGAAGGTGGAGTATCAAAGAAGACCCGAACATGCTACTCACCCAATTAAATAGCCTTGCCAAGCATGAGAATGAATCTATTCGGGATTTTCATACCAGATTCGAAGCATTACTCCAACAAATCCCCCCAAGCCACCATCCGAAAGATGATTATCTTGTTCACATTTATACTAGATCTTTCAGTGGCCAATTAGGGTATCTTCTTAGAGACAAAGATCCTCAATCCATTCAATAATCCTAAGAGCTCGCAACCAAGATTGAAGGAAATCTCCTTTCATCCAAGATTGAGCCCTTTGATAACCCTAGGGGGAGAATAGACACCAAGCAAAAAGTGGTACACAATGTTGAGCCTGCTTCGGATCTCTGCACCAGTATCAGTAAGCTACAAGCTTCAGTGGATAGCATCATGAAGAATCAAGAGGAAATGATGAATCGGATCGTTAGACTTGAAAAGTCCCAGACCCAAGCGCCTAGACCTCCATTCAAAGGTCCATTCCAGAAAGGGAACCAAACTTACAAGCCGAAGAATGAAAATGAAGTCCCAAATACTCTGGCCCCTACAAACGTCGTTGATGAAAATCCTTGGTGCCTAGAATGAAGTGAAGCACATTGGGAGAATGAGTGTCCTTATAATGCCAGCCAGCAACAAGTCAACAATTTGGATTACTTTTCAAGTTTCCCTCAAATAAATATAACTGATATAGAACATCAGCAGGCCCTGAAGGAAGCAGCCAGAGCGGCAAGACTAGCAATAATTAACAACTTGGACTAGGAGTCACGAGAAAAGCTTAAAAAGCAAGAAGTCCAAGTATATCGGAGAAAGAATCCAAAGCAACCTACCACTGATCAGCCAAAATCTCTTGAGGTTCTTCCTCCCAAAACATCCAAAGAAATACCCACACATGGTGTAGTTGAAAATGTCGAAGTGCAGTTGAAAGAATTCCCCGAGAAGACCATCCACATAGATATTATAGTGGTTGATGTCCCAGACGTGTGGGGAATGTTGTTGTCTAGGAAGTTTGGTGCAATGATAGGTGGGTCCCTTGAAATGGATCTCACCTTTTTGCAGTTACCTTTGAAAGATGGAACAACTGGACGTTTACTCAATGTGTTGATAACTGGAAACCACGTACAAGATGTCGTTCCATCTGTAAATGAAGCACAGAAAGATGTAATACAAACTCTTCAAGAATATTCTCCAGAAGATATGCCATTTGCTACAAAAGAATATTTTGACCAGATTGAGTGGCCCAAGAAAGAGGAATACCAGCAACTCCTAGATCAGTTTCAGAACAAAGAAGTAGGGATGATGAAGATACTAAAAAGAAAAAAGGATGAAGAAGACGTGCAAATCCATCCGTCCCAACAGGAAGTTTTTACACCAGAAGCCCACCCACCTCCCTCAGTACAGTACACCAGGGTTGTTCAAGGAACAACCAAACACAAGATCCAAAAATACAAGGAGGGGGAGTTGGTATGGATGTGGGATACTCAGAAAGGAGAGCTAACTAATGTAAAGGGAAGTACACAATCATGGCTCGGACCTTTCAAGGTCGGGATGGAATCGGTTGATAACTTGTACTATTTATCCACCTTGGAAGGAAGAAGGTGCCCATTACCCATTAGCAGACGCCTCCTCAAACCCCACCAAGGTGGTGGGACATGATTGTGCAGGTAAGTATGAATAGGTAGGAATTTTTTGTGTATTATACCATCTGCATTTCATGTTTGTTTCCTCATATGCATATTGTTTGCTTTATTCCATGTATACATGTTATATTTTGCGGGGTGGCAATACCACCGCACCTTTGTTGTTGATGCACCTTTTCGAGTATGAGCAGGTCTACAGGTTTATGCCAAAGATGTTGAGGTTCTCATGCGCTCTACGGTGATCACATGTCCCCGAGTTGGAGCCAGATGTTATCCCCAATTTCTAGGGATAACTAGGAGATCATGTCTAGAGGCCCACAGGTCCTAAACATGGAGTACCGAGAGCAGGATTGACCTAAGCATAGCCCTGGAGGGCCCATCCTTCTTCTTCTTCATTAGATTTGTCCTGTCAGCAGCAGCAACATCCATCACCATCGGCTTGGACTTGCATCAGAGAAGACTCTTGCCCCATGAGGTAATTGGTCCAAGTATCATGGTATGTGTCATGTTTGATCATTATAACTTTCAGATATATGCATCAGGTTCCTTATATTTCTGACAACTGCTTGGATCTTACACTAATCCACTTGACCATTTTTGGGGGGATTAACGGGGTACCCTAGCAAGCTTGTGCCCATAGGTTTTAGTTAGCCACCACAGGGGATTTGAAGAGCCATCGTCCGCTCCCACCATATTTTCATTTTACATCTTATCTCCCATACATCCATCCCACTCCCCTAGTCTGGGCATTGGGATGACCTATTTGAGGGGTTACACTTTGTCCTGTGGGAAGAAGGGGCTAAAGGCCTAAGAGGTAAAAGCAGTTGGTTAAAGATAAAAGACATATGAAATAAAACCTAGAGATGCCTCGCCCAGGGATCCCTGAGAAGGCAATAAAAGGCCTCTCGATAAGAAACAAAAGGGACCCGAAGAAAATAATAAAACAAGACCTAACCAAGAGGATGGGAGGTCTCATCACGAGCCAACCCATTATGTTCATAGGTATCTAGCAATATGACATTTCCATTATCATATACCACGCCAGGGCAATGACCCTTGGTTGCATGGCCAAGGGAAAGGGGGTCTCATTGCGAGCCAGCCTTATCATTTCTGCGAAAATACTTGTGGGTAACACTGTTAGCTCTAGTCTCCACGCCAACGTAGTGTCCTCTGGTTAGACCTTGAAGAAAAAAAGAAAGAAAAAGTAATAAATAAACAAAGAATAAAGGCAATAAGGGGCTTGGAAAGAACTGCATCCATGACAGGTACAACTCGCCTCCTACAAAGGCACCCACGGATAATACCTACCCCTTGTCTTCACTATGTCTGTACATCCTTAGATCATACCACCTCGTATTACATGGATTGAATGATGTCCTTTGGAAACTTTCCTCTTCTTATGGATATAGGCCCAATAGGTTACCTTGTCTTTTCTTCAGCTTTGTATAGTAGATCAGTATAATATCTTTGAGCTATTAGAGGATATGATAGGGGTTTTATGCATGTATTTGATGAAATTAATAATGAAATATGATTGACATTGTTATGATCCTGAGGACTAATGAGCCCATGGAGGGCGAAGTTTTTGATGTGCAGGACCATGCCCGACGGACAGGTACCAGTGGACCGGTACACATGGGGAGATGATTAGCTCGAACCTCCATGGGGATGAAGAGCCCATCAAATGGTTGTTGGGATCCTATCAGTGGCAGAGATAGGAAAGTGTTATGATGAGCCTTTGCACATGAAGAAAAGAAGGACGTTCCACCCAAGACACTTTGGCTGAGCCCGGCCTAGGAGGGATGACCCACTTTAGATGGAACGTTTTCCTCTGGATGGACAGGACGTCACCCAGGAGATCTGGACGTCACCTTGAGCGTGTGGCAGTTTGACTGGTTGTTGGCACGTGTGGAAACTTGGAGGAGCCCTAAAAGGGCTAACGTCTGACTTTTGGATGCTAGACATGCCCAAAAGGGCCAACGTCTCCCTCAAAAGGGCTTGACGTCCCACCTTTTGCTCATTTTGTATCTTTTACTTAGAAGTTAATGTAAAAACAGTGTAATTTTTGTAGTCATCCTTGTCGGTTGTTTTAATGACCTGTTTTGTAAATTAAAGGTCATGGAATGATATATATTGAGGATGTTTTTCCCTCATTTGGACATAACACAACTCACTCTCTTGTGAGATCTGATTTCTTGCGCCCTACTTGGGTAAATTTGGTATTTAAGTGAGGTGCACTTGTTCTTGGAGGATGTTTCTTGGCATTTATGGCATTTCTCTCAAGGAAGGTTTACAACTAGGGTTTGCACATGCTTTTCTTCATGATATGTAAGTGTTTTTCCTGCAAAACTTCTTGATTGAATGGTTGTAGGTTAGTATTCTTCCATTTACTTATAAATTTGTTGATTTTAAAACCCTAGGTAGCAAGCACACAAGTAGGTCATTGCTACATGTCCCCTTGTTGAGAAATAGTTTTCAGCCATTGAAGAAAGAAGATATAGCCTAGTCGTTGCTACACTTGTCTTCCTTTTTCTGAGCTAGCGTTGAAGTTATAAGTTGAAAAGAAGAGACGTCCTAGGCCTAGTTTGACTACACCTAGGGTTTCACCTTCTAGGGTTTGAAGGCCTTGCCTTTGCAACACTTTCTCCCTTAAATTTATACTTTGAGCTAGTCGTTTTGCCAAGTTTATTTAGAGAAGGAAGAAAGAGCACGAGGCCTTTCTTAAGCAACACCGGAGTGAGCCTCTTTCCCCTAGGGTTTTGATTCTAGGGCCCTGCCTTTACAGCACCATAGAACCCTACCTTCCAGTCTCTAAGGTTTCATCCTCCCAAGACCTTGTGCCCTTACTTTTGACTCCATATACCCTAAGGCACTGGTTAGATCTCCAACATTGAGCCTTTAGTGTACAAAACCACCTTTTAAACTTTAATTTCTGAAACCCTAACTAACTAACCCTAACATTGCTAACCTAGGCTGACGTCACAGTTGATGCAACAAGCTTTTGGATCTTATAAGCAATTGAAAGATGATGTCAAGCATTTGTTGAACTAATTATTGATTGAATATACTGTTGGCTTGGTCACTTTGGTAGATATTGATGAATTAATGATCTTTCATAGGCTAATTAGCAGAACATTGACTTCATCTTGTATCTATTGCATTGCTTATTCAATGAAATCAGATAGTTAAAGAAGTACTAACCCCTTGAGTTATAGCCTACAAATATATATACTGTATTGTTATTGTCTTGTTCTGGGCAGGTGTTTTCAATAGGGCCTACACTTCTTTTATTGGTTGATTAGTTGAACTATTTGATACTGGTGGTAACCTGTGAGGAGGGAATTCTTAAGACTTGACCTTGTATCCTTTGCCTCTTCAAACCCCAGTTTACCGGGGACGTCTCCCCTGGGCTAACCTCCCTAAATAGAAAGAACCTCCCTATCGAGGTGACATTGGATGGGGAAGGTTCCTGTTATGCCAGTTTGTCCTCTATCTTTTAACCTGTGACCTAAACTACAAACTGTGTGATAACATACCCTACTTACGATAAAGAAATGTACTCCATTGTAAAAGCATACCGCCAGTGGAGACATTACATTCTTGGGAATGAGACAGTCATCCACACTGATCATAAGTCACTGCAGTTCATGCAGACACAGGGAAAATTGCAGAATGACCGCCATCAAAAGTAGTCAACATTCTTGCAGCAATTCCACCTCAATATCAAGTATAAAACGGGAAGCATCAATCGCGTCATTGATTGCCTCAGCAGACCACTAGTCGCGGCCCTCACCATAGTGCTAGACTCTTGCGACCATGAGACCTCTGGATGGCCCCAACTCTATGAGACAGACCTTGACTTCGCCACCACCTACCAAATGTTGGGTGCAAACGCAGTTGTTGATAATTTCCATCTTCAGGATGGGTTGTTGTGTCGTCTGGGCCATATCTGTGTTCCATCAAGCGAGTGAGCAAAGCTGATCTGGGAAGCCCACTACAGTCGGGTGGCAGGACACTTCAGTGTCGAAAAGACAATGGCGATGCTAAAGAAACATTTCGACTAGCCAAAACTTCGACAAGGGGTCATCAAGTATATCAGGTCCTGCATTGCTTGCGCTATTGCCAAACTAACCACTAAGAAACAGGGAATGTACACCCCTCTTCCTACTCCTGACAGGCCATGGGAATCCCTCTCAATGGACTACATGTTGGGCCTCTCATCCACCAAGCGAGGAAATGACTGTGTTTTTGTGGTTGTTGATCGCTTTTCTAAGATGGTGATTATGGTTGCCTACAAGAAGAGCATCACATCAGAGGTCACTACCAAGCTCTTCTTTGAACGAGTCTGGGTACATTTTGGAATCCCACAAACCATTGTCTCAGATCAGGATAGTCAATTTCTCAGCACATTCTGGTCGAGCCTCTGGTCATTGTTGGACACCAAGCTCACCAAATCCACAGCCTTCCACCCCAAGACAGATGGCCAAACCGAGGTTGTAAATCGAATGATTGTGCATATCCTTCGCATGTATAATTCAAAGCACCCCCACACATAGGATGAGAGCCTTCCCTATGCTCAGCATAGCTACAATCGAGCCATGCATAGCTCAACTGGCCACATCCCCTTTTAGGTGGGATTGGGATTCCAACCATTGGGTCCCATAGATGTTGCACTTCCCCTTGCAGTCACCTCGACTGACTCATCTCCTGCTCCAACTGAAGATTACAAAGCCACTCGGTTCATTGAATAGATCCATCACATCCGCCAATAGGTTCAGGATATCCTAAAGAAGTCCAATGACAAGTACAAACAGGGCCATGATCAACATCAGGTGCCACATAAGTTTCAGGTAGGCGACAAAGTTTGGTTGCACTTGCAGAAAGAACGCCTTACAGGACCCCATCGAAAGATTCGCCAACTTTGTTATGGGTTGTTGGTCCCCAGTTTTGACCATGATCTTTGCCTATATTATATACCACGGACCTCCATTTATATGCCAGTACCACCCTTTTGACCTCATTTTGACATACTTAGCAGCTCCCTACCATTCAAATGTGTCACCCAAGGTATCTTTGCATTTCAAACTATTTTTATGCACTTTAATGCTTTAAATTGATAATGTGACTAATATCACTTGAGTTAGATACCACTGCTATTTTTGGAACAGGATGTCGGTACCAGGTACCAACTCGCACCCGTGGAGGTACCAGTGGAGTCGTTCGAGAGCTGTGCATTATGGTGTGCGTTATGGTTCGAATGAAGGACAGAAAGGTTCACAGGCCAGCTGGAGTTATCGCCACAGAGCACTCGAGAGCATAATGATAAACCTGGATC
>ML850404.1:24380-35846 GCA_009831015.1 Picea engelmannii
CAACAACAACAACTAGAGAACAATGAGATCAAGGAAGAAGTCGATGAGGGCATAGAAAATGAGGTTAAAGAGGAAGAACATTCTTCTAAACAGCCTCATGATGAAGAAGAGGACGAAGGAGAAGACGAGGACGAAGGAAGTGGCAAGCAAAGAAAGAAAAGCAGGTACCCATTTCACCGTTTCCCTCCCATTTCACCATAATTTTGAATTTAAGACGATTGCTTCTTTCACAGTCTGTCAGCATAATGATAGTTAGTTATGGCAGAGGTGATGCATTTTTAGAAAATAGGTTTAAATCGAATCCACTGTAGTGTTGAGCCTTACCATGGTGGAAACAGTCCTGGGATTTCTGAGTTAGGGCTTATTTTGCGGGGTTCAAACTCGAGCATGCAAAGGCCCTAGCTCAATCCTACAAATTCGTAATCCAACTCAAATTTCCTAGACAACTCTCATCACTGGTTGTAGATCAGTCACCTTCTTTGACAGGGCGTGCCAAGGACCCGAAAGTATTTGTGGGCTAGGATTTTGCATTTATTTAAATCTAATGCATTTTATAACAGGGAAGGCCAATATTAGAAAATGAGCAAACAATATAGTTGAATTCTCAACAATCTTGGCTCTCCTAAAGATGGAAACACATAAATGAATTAATCTATGGTGACTCAAAACTTTGCATTGGATGGATGAAACAAAAGATAAAAATTATTCATATGAAATTTCTACAATTACGGACAAAAGTTCAAGCAACTTCCATAACTTTTCAAGAACTCCAATTCACACACATCTTCCAGGAAACAAATTTGTAGGCCCAAATCGGAGACACCTTGTTTTAAATTAGTTTGTTGGAAAAACTATTTTTGAAATTAGAAAAGACTATGTATGACATATGTCCAATGCTAGTTATGGGCATAGTTATTTAGATATATATATACCAGGGCATGCTCTTCGATTGTTTTTGGAAGTGTGTCTTAGATAATACTGATGTCTGACTGAAATTAGTAAATTATGAAAGTTTCTAACTTAGAAATATTCTGTCAATCTGTAGTCGATCTCCCTGTTTTAGGAAATCAGGAGTCTGTTCCCCAACATTTTATGCATGGATAAATAATGTTGTCAGTATTGCCTTTCCTTGCCTCAGCATGCTATGCAATTGAGGAAGTTATTTTGATATTTATGTTTTTCACTTCTTCCTTATGATCAAAATTGTTAGACTTGGACTTAGCGTTCCCTTCAACTTGGAGTTGATTTGGAAAATAAAAAAAATACGTAAAATATAAAAAACATATATATAGGAAAATACATATTCATTTATGTACATCAATGTAAATACAAACAGTTGGACATCCAAAATAAAAAAATTCTGATTTATATTGCAAAAGGTGTGGATAGACAGGTATGATATCATGTACATGTTTTTATTTCTAGTCATAAATTAAAGAGAGGGAACTTGTGTTAAAATTTTTACATTTTCTATATGTATTTCATTTATTTTTATATTTCTATTAAAATTTCTATATTTTGTTTGCAGGTTAGGCGGAGCTGGAGTTGGAGCTAGGAATTTGGCCCTTAAGGCTCTAGATTGTGAACGAGGCGCTATGACACCATGTGTAATGACTTAAAATAAAAATTTGATATAAATCATTTCAATTGCAAAAATAGATTAATCACCAGAACATATAATTTTAATTGAGCTAAACATATTAGCTTACAGACAACCTCATAATACATCATATTCCTTAAATTTCATAAAACAAATACATAAATTAACATACCTAGGTTTGATGCTAACCCTCCACTTTCCACTTTCCTTGTTGACCACTGTCGAACTGTGTAAACACTGCCCAAAACCTTGTTCCACCCTGCCAACTAGGACAACTTCCTAGCTCCAGGATATCATATGGATATCCTAGCCCCCGTGCCCAAAACCTCTAGCAAACTGGTGCCTGTACTGATCCAATCCGACTACAGAACAAAACTCTCCTCTGTGCAATCCAAGAGAAACCTCCCCTCCCGTAGAATGGTAATCCCCCTTCGTAAACCTCCTTCCCCCTCATATTCTTCCTTCACTGCCTCTTTCATTTACTTCCTTACCTACCCATTTATTACCTTATCCCCTCATAATTAATATCTTACCCCTTTTAATTAATATCTTATCCCTTTCTATGTACGTAACTTTTTTAAATTTAAACAATATAACTTATTATCCCTTTTAAATTTAATACCCAAGTTATTGAATATAATAGGTAGTTAATTAATTAATTAATTAATCAAAATTATAACCTTTAATTAATTAATAAATACTTAATTAATATCATTAGACCAGTCATTGTTTAGTTATTAACATGTTAGGAAAAATTAATTACCTAATAAATCTTTTACTTAATAATCCCTAAGTATATATTCTATTAGGGTTGTTACACCATGGGAGTGTTTTGTGGAAATTATCAGTTGAATGGGTAAGAAAATGATAAGAGAGATATGCAAGTGATTTCATTAAGATCGGTTTGAAGCAATCTTCCAAACATGAGAGCGAATGGATACAACTACTACAAATTAACTTTTCATGAAGCTACGAACGCCAACAAAGGTAATCTAAAACTCTTCTAAATATCATTGTTATCATGTAGATATATTTTTATTGTTCGGGTATGCTATAAGAAATCAGTTTCCCAATGGTTGGAAAGATTAAATAGTATTGAATATAACTCGTTCAATGAAACATGCATGAGCATTGAGGTTTGGTCATTGATACCCATTCTCTTTTGTGCAATTGAAGAATGCCTATCATAGGGTACTCCACTAGTATAATTGACCCGATGTGTCTTCTCAAAGACCTATTGTTTTGACATGGGATTTCAACCAAGAACCCACAGTTCGATACTCAAAACAACAATCTACCAGTTGGTGTGATGAAAGGACCTATAATTGCATGTTGAAAAACCCTTTTGGCTCTAGGATTACTCTCCCATATGATTGTGGGTGTAATAGAGATGTAATATGCGGTCTGTCATGGTCATATAGTAAAATTATTGAAACTCAGAGGAAACATGTATTTTCCATTAAGAAATTCAATTTTATTGGTTTTTTTTTTCCATTTTTTCATTCGCCCACATAAATTCAAAACAGAGATGTGCATGTATCTAAATTAATAGACACAAACAATGCTCATACAATCACTCAAAAAATTACTCAATCAATTTGTCTAGCAATTCACCCTTTATATGCTCTCACACACAAATTGAGGCCAATCAAGAGCATGTAATCAAGAAGCTACTGCACATATTCAAGAAATCAAGTTTTCAACCACATATGCATTTCACAGTAAGTTGACATTAACATTACATCAAAATCAATATCAATTTCACTTGCAATAGTTCCTTTGTAAGTGTGAAATCAGATTTAAATTGCATTGTACTTGTCAGGTGCATTCTCAGTTGACACTTGAAACTTGCTTGAGTCATTGTATTTTCAAGTCCACATTGGAATAATTTAGTCAAAATTCACAGGGTTTAGTGGTTGAAAATCAAACCATTCTAAAAATAATGATTTTGGGTGCATTTTCATTAGTAATCGATACCCTCATATTGATAAAAACAAAAACAAAATAGGCAAGTGTGAGAAACATGTGAAATTTAGCGAGTTCAAGAGAGAAAGTATAAACAAGTGTGACAACAATGATAGATAAAATCCTGGAGTTAGTTTCCTAATTGGAAAATTTATTGAAAAAAACAGAGAGCAGTTCATTCTTAATGACCAAAAAAACATTGGAAAATGTTCTTATGTGTTTGTGGGTCATGCAAACAAAGGTCCGTTTAATTCAAAGTCAATCCCAACTATGGAAGGAGTTAAGTGTTCTAAAATATTCCTTGTTCAAAACAACCCTCTTTTTTATGATGATTATAATGATTATACAAATCAACATTCATTACAAGAGAAACTTAGTCAACCAAATTTAGATACAAATGTAGATGAGGATGAAGTTGTGCATGAAGAAATTCATCTTTATTTTTTTAAGCCAATCATTAGGCCTTGGAAAGAAATGTAATTTAATAAAATTAACCTAGATTAGGATATAAGAAAGATGATATCTTTCATATCCTATATTAGTCCAACCAATTAAGCTTTTGAGTGGAGAATTTATTGATAAAGATATATCAAAAATCGTGAGAGAAAAACAAAGTGAAAATGTTCAAATCACATTGGTCATATGGAAGAACAATGTTTTTATCCCATCCTCTATGCCTCACAATTTTCTACGGAAGTTTCACCTCAAACCAATCATTCTACAATATTGACAACTTTCATCCCCATGTCAATCCATACTCACTTAATACACCATCTTACATCACCTTCCAATGTTTGTTTCTTGTTGATGATGGGGGACACATCATGGCCCTCCTTCACATGGCTAGAATCGTATTATTTCAGGATCGGGATGAAGACCCTGGGTTGGTCACTCACTTTTTTATGTGATTTTTCCTAGGTTGCGATGGATATCATTTGAGCATGCAGTATATTCCAGTTTAACCATCATATTGGTAATATGATTGATGTATATGTTGTAACATAGATCCAATTTGTATTGGTCTGTGGCTATATTTTTGTTATATTGTAGCTCCACTTTGTATTATTTCATGGCTACAATCAGATCGTGTCATGGAGGTATGGATCCACATTGTAACTTTGGTGTCCATATCCTTAGTCAATACTTTCATGCATCCACAATGTATTGGTCAAAAACCATTCTTTGAGTGATTTTATTCCAAGCATAGGTATGCATGCCTTGGGGATGATACATATACACTATTTAATGTTTGTTTGTAGCTTCCTCCAGAGTCTCCTACTCCAATGCCCTTGCATTAATATTTTTCAAAAAAAAAATTGGTTATGAGTTTCTCCTCTAACCTCACTCTTTATGGGGCATCTGTTAACACATAAATGTTGCACTTAAGTGTCGTAAGTGTTGCATGCACCTTATCAAGTGTTCTATGCACCTTACTAAGTGTCACATGCACTTTATTATGTGTCGTATGCACCTTACTAAGTGTCTCATGAAATTTATCAAGTCTCGTGTACACCTTAGTAAGTTTCACAAGCACTTCATTAAGTGTCGCAACTTTATTACCATGTGAGAACATTTTTCATAATCCATAGTGATTATTGAGGATAAAAAATCACCACGAGAAGGTTGAAACAATACCTTTTACCTTGAGATTTCAACCATTTCTGAAGGTCAATGCTCCCCTGCCTATCTATAGGGAGAGTTGAACTCTTGTCAACGCTCCCCTTCCCATGTATAGTGATCATTTTCAATGCTTTGTGCTCAGTGTTAGGGCATCGTTGAAGTGGTTGGAGGAAGTTGCAAATAATCCACCTTATTCTAAGGGTCAGTTCTGAGAGGATGAGGTCAAATATTCAATTCATATATCGTGGCTCCATATTTAGTAAACTTAATATCCATTAGATAAGCTAAATATCAACTTATGGAGAAAAATACTCAACCATTTGCTAAATACTTCATGATGGTTAAGCCTCCAAAATTCTATATAATGAGTGCATTCCAAGGTAAAAAGGGAGGATAATCCATGAGAGCATCGTAATTCTAATATTGAGACATTCAGAACAGGTTTGGATAGGATAGCTTGAAGGATGTGCTACAACGTCAACGCTGGAATGTAAGTGATTCACTATGGCTTTCCATTGATAAATAACTTGGCATATTCCCTTCATGGTTTGTGTCACTTGTTACATGGATGTATATTGTTGTTAAAATCATCATAGATAGATCTATCATCACCTAACAATATAAAGTATAAGGAAGAAGACTCCTCTTTGTTCATTGTAGGTCATATCTTGTGCCAAGAAGCTTGGCTAAGAATTTCAAAGGCTAGAGAAGCAAGGAAAACCATCATAAAAAGGTATGTCATCTATCTCTGTCCTCTTACTTTGATTGTTGAAATAAGTCTAAAGAGAAGTTAGTGTCCATTTGTTTTATTCTATCTTTGGATCAAATAATGGGTCTTGGTCCAAAGGGGAGTTTCACCTGTCCACGAGGGTAACTTTACCATAACACTCCCACTATCTCCTTATGGATCAAATTGTTCATCGCTCCCTTGGTTTGATTATTCATTTTTGGTCACTAGTAGGATTTGTGTCCCTACCCTCCACACTCATTAAATTAATATTTTTGTTTGGAGGCGTTACATCACCTTGAGTCTTATCCTCCTTCTTGGACTTGATTGGTTATGTGGGATTGAAGCTTCTTTGATCATACCTCCTCCTCCAATTTCTTTGAGTATTAATCCTTTGATTCATCCTACTGTTTAGTTCCTTATTTCATTGGGATTTAGCTCCACATAGTCTAGTCCGTTCSATTACCTTTGATAGAGTCTTCAACATAAAATTTATGAMTTTATACCTGACATGGTCCCATAGCCCTCCAATGAATCTTCCTACATGGAAATTTTCACTAACTCCCATGGAGTACTTATCCAATTCAATAAACTTGCACTGATACTCTTCTTGTATCATATTACCCTACTTGAGTGAGAGATATTCATCCTCCTTCTTCCTATAATATATTTAGCTTAAATACTTTTCCTCAAAGTGGTGTGAACTAATCCTAACCCATTTTTCTTTTTTATTAAAGTGGTCCCACCATAGATTTTTTATAATACTAGAAAAACTTAGTAACCCATAATTAAAAAAAAAAAAACACTATGATTAGAAAAAAATATTAGAAAATGCCATAATTTATCAAAGCAAATCTATCTTTAAAAAAAATCATCCCTAGAAAACACCATAACTTAGAAAAACTCTCCTTAGAAAAACATCATTATAAATGTAAAAAGGTAAATAAGATAATATCAAACTAAATTAAAAGGTCAAAGTTTTTTTTCCAATACAACAACAATAAAAATAAATAAAGTGTTACAATCAATTGTATCAACTATGTATTATAATTATATTAATTATTTATTGCATATAGAGTAGCAAGGTGCTCTATTGTTACTATGTTTTGTAATTTAAAGTTATTTATTTTATTTATATGAGATAGGTCGTTGATTATAAAAATAATAATCTATTTTTAAAGTCACAGCCCAAGGCACACCAAATTGGAGGTATACATACCTTACCCCCTCTAGATTTGAACTTGTGACCTCTTAAGAGGAAACACATGTTCTTAACCATTAGGCCCACTCATGACATTTGATAATTACATTAGATGCAGATTATAGACACCATGTTTAAATTTGTGGGATACACATTTAAATTTATGGGAAATAGGTGCCTCATATACCTGAGGTAGGCCAGGTTTTGCAATTTAAATTTATAGGAGACAAACGCTTCATACCTGAGTCAGGCCATGTTTTGCAATTTTAATTTATGGTATACCTGACGAAGGCCACATTTTGCAATTTGCAGTTTAAATTTATAGGATGCAAGTGCTTCACATACCTGAGGTAGGCATTTTTCAATTTAAATTTATGGGAGAGAGGTGTTTCATATACCTGAGGCAGGCCACGTTTATGGGAGACACAAGCGTTTACCAATTTAAATTTAATTAAATTTATCGGAAGTAGGCACTTGATTCCACGTATTACATATAGGATGCACTCGCAAGTCGTTTCATATTATGGTCTTTGTTCATATATTTACATTCATATACATACAAGTATAGTATGCACATAGGTATTGTACACGAATTCTGGATGCATTATATGTATTTCTAGCACAAGCAAGAAAACCATTAATGTTTGGATTGGATGTGTTTGGAGTAAAAGAGATAGAACAACATATCATATTCGGAAGAAGGAATCAGAGAAAAGCATCAAGCAAGACAAGGTAATATCTTTCTCTGTAAAAAAATTTGAAATTAGTTTCCTTCAATTATAATTTCTAGGTTATTTGAGATGTTATGGTAAATTTATGTTTTAGGTTTTCCAAATCTACCACGAAAAGACCTGCCTTCAATGATTGGCCCTCATCCATGCATTCACTGTCTCTTTCACATATCTGTAATCAATAACAACATAGTATTTAACAATGCTTCAGAATGATAATTGTACTGCAAGTTAGAGTTCAAAAAAATGTTTTTAACCTGGACCACTATTTAGGCCATGCCAAATACAAATCTAGGAGGAAAATGCAATATGTTCAAATCTCCTGTCGAGTCTGGACCACAGTTGGATTTCAATCTTTGCAGTACCGGTAAAATAACAACAATCACAAAAACTAATAACAGAGAAGTGTGCATCCTTGGCATATGGAATATGAGATGTTTCAGTAAAGAAGCCCGGTGTCTATTATAAGAATGAATAGATTCTAAAATCAAATCCTCAGACGGTCGGTTTTCTCTCGCATGTGGACGCTTTGTTCCAAGACTATTCTACCAAATCAGAAGAAGCAGAAAATTCCCTGGTCATTTTTTCATGTTTTCAAATTGTGTGTCGATCGATAATTAGATTGGATAAAGTCATTGAATTCCACCCGTTTCAAGCATCCAACTATAAGCATCCAAGACTATTCTACCAAATCACAACAACCAAAAAATTCTCTGGTCATTTTTTCATGTTTTCAAAATGCGTGTCGATCGATAATTAGATTGGATAATGTCATTGAATTCCACCCATTTCAAGTATCCAACTATAATATAATATATGTACAGTGCCAATAATATAATTAAATATTCATATCTTTTTTAATGTGGGGTTGATGATTTACAAGTTTGTTTAAATAAAGCCACATAGTGTCTTTTGGTGTGAAGGGAAAAAAACATAAGAGTTAAAAGTCACGGGGAGATGGCAATAACGTGTCATCAATATATTATTATAAGGTGCCATCAATATATTATTATTACAAGAAAAAATAATATCAATATTATTTATTAATATTTGATTACATTTATTATATCAAGAAAAAAACATTATATTTATTATTTCATAAAAAAATGTTAATACATAATGTTAAGAAAAAAACAGTATTATATATTGTATAAGAAAAATACATCATATAATTATTTGAGTACAATTATTGTTTAATAAAAAAATATATTAATTATTTGATTACAATATTAATATTAATGATTTGATTACATTATTTTTTATTTTAAATTAAATGCTAATAAAAATATATTTAAAAAAAAATAGCATATATATGAAACATTTTTTTATACTACATTGTATTACATTATACTATAATTATTAATAATTATTGTTTTTTATATAATCTAATGATGATGATTAATGGTGTCAGTGGATGTTAATCATCATCATCATCATTATGATGATGGTGATGATGATTAACATCCACTAAGACTGAATTGGTCTATCGGACCTTAAGAGGGTAAGTGATTACTTGTGATTCTTTAGAATTTTGTTTCTGTGCTCGAAAAGCATTAAGAGAAGCTTTCCAAGATCACCATACTTTTGTTGAGTTAAGAGGTTAGGAAGGTTGGAAAGTGTGGTAACTATTTTGAAAATGAGATCTAATATGGGTATAGGCTAGACAATCTAAGAGAAAATGATTTTCATCTTCAACCTTCTTAGTGTCACAAAGGTGACACACTCTTTCATCCCATGGCATTTTAGGAATTGACCAAAGCCCAGTTTCACTATGGAGCTCGTGAGAATTTGTTCTTATCTTACCAATGCTTATTTTTTTCTTTACACTTGGCAAAACAGATAAATAATTTTGATCTTCTAGATTAGGGTTGATGACATATTTATGATACCTTAATTTTATGTTTTCCTCTAACTCTTTATCACACCACATTTTCTACTTAAATTTTGATTTGACGATTTTTTTAATAGTATCTTTACTCTGCAAAATGGTCTCTTCCATGATTCCCCAATAGGTTAGCCTTTATGCCATCCTTGCTTGAGTCGATGGTGGTTATGACTTGATTTTGAAGCAATTTTAGGTAGCCTCTTGTCTTCCATGTTTTTTAAGTTGTTCTTATAGATTAGGTATCTAGTCATAGCCATTATCTCAATGGGGGAGAGGCTTGCATCTAAGAGGAGGATGGGATAGGGTGTATTTCCTTTAATTTTGAAATTATAGATTATAAAATTCTTTTTTATTTTCTCTATCTTTCTCCATGATTCATGAGAGATACTACACCCCCAGAATTCACATCCATAAAGAATGGAAAGTGTAACAAGAGTCTTAAAGAGGAGTTTCTTATTATCCCAACTCTAAAGATCAGTTGATTTACAAATGTTTTCAATCCCATAATAAGCTTTCCATCCCCCAATAATCCTTTTCTCAATGCTATAATTCGAATTTAGCTTGTGGTGAATATCAATTCCAAGATATTTGTATGAAGTCACTTCCTCCAAGTTGTTGTTGTCATATGCAAAGGTATCATAAGGGATATTATTGGATTTAATAATCATGACCTCAGTCTTATCAGTATTAATAGTCATACCCATATTGGAGCAATAATCCTGGAGGATTCTTAGATGTTTTTCAAGATCATGGGGACTCCTTTCCATGAGAATGATATCATCGGCATAAAGACTAAGATTGGTAACTATACCAGTGAGAGTAGGGATGACACAACCTTCTTATTCCAAGCATTCTTCTAACTTGTCAATGTATATGCCAAAAAGGGTAGGGGACAAGGGACAACCTTGTTTGACTCCGATAGTGTAGTTAATCTATTTTGACCAGCCCTCAGTGTTTTTAAACTTAGTAATAACATTCTCATACATCCTTATTAAATCATCCCTCAACTCAAGAGGCACTTTTATCTCTTCCAACCTATTCCAAACGTGTTTCCTAGGAACCATGTCAAAATCTTTTCTAAAGTCAACAAAACAACAAAAACGATTGGTTTTAGTATTGTGGAACTCCTCTGCAATGATCCTAAAGGTAGCAAGATGGTGCACAGTTGAATGATATATCCTAAACCCGACCTGGCCTTTATCTCTTTTACCATGACTTTCTAGCCAAAGGCTAATCTCCAAAATAATTCCATAAAGCTTGGCTAAAATTGGGCTAATCATAATGGTCCTATAATTAGAGGGAATGTTTCTATCGCCATTTTTAAAAATAGGAACAATGAGGCTTTGTGTCCAGAGTTTAGGGAAGCCCTTCTTGACTACTAGATTGAAGAGCTTATGTATGTGAGGGATAAGGATCGGCCCTCCAATTTTAAAAATTTCAGCTTGGTAGCCTTCAATGTCCTTAGCTTTCCCATTTTCGAGTCGCTTAACCCCGAACTCTATGTCATCTAAAGAAAAAGCTTCTTCCTTTGTAGGGACAATAGGAATGGTGTCCATGAAATTACGGAACTCGTAAAGAATTTTAAGGTAGGAATTCCATGTCCTTAAGGGAATCCTATTATTTTCTTTAGTATTGCATTTAAGAATTTGGCTCCACAACTTCTTAGGATCCAACTTGTATAGTTGTGAAAGTTGCTCTTACCTTTTATTGATATAGTATATTTTTTTCCTTTTAATC
>ML850405.1:30512-43935 GCA_009831015.1 Picea engelmannii
CGCCAAGTCTCGAAAATCAAAACCGAAAAGTGATTTTAGTTCCAGCGTTAAGGCTGCCCTCACACCTGTGGCTAAGAAGAAAGATTTCTGATAATTTATTTTTAAACCTGAAACATAGCAAAACAAAGTTAACACAAAAGAAATTTCTGTCCATTCCTGCAAGGAAGCCGAAGTCATGATGATCACATCGTCTACAAAGAGTAGATGCAGAATTTGTGTTAGCCTAGAGGCTTTGATTCCAGTGAGTTTGCCGGCTGTATGACTTCGTTTTAACAGGATGCTGAGACTTTCTAAAACCAGGATAAAAAGGAGGGGGGAGAGGGGGCACCCCTGTCGAAGCCCTCTTTCACTGTGGAAGGCTTTGGAAGCCTCGCCATTTATTAAGATTTCCAGGATGGCTGTAGTAATGCAGCCCATCATCCAATTTGTGAGTGATGTCCCGAATCCACATTGGATAAGGATGAGCTTTAAGAAATTCCAATTTATGCAGTCAAAGGCATGTTTGAGGTCCTGTTTAAGGAGGATGGCCGACAAGTTTTTTGATTTGATGCTATGTAAACATTCCTGCGCGGTGCCAATAGCGTCTAAAAGAATCTCAACTTATAAAAATTGATTTTTACTTTTTAAATTTAGTATATATATATTTTTTTCTCCATTTTTTTTTTAAATCATCTAATAATATGTTTAATGAAATATTTTTCTCATTTGTAAAATCTCCTATTATTATTAATTTTGAAGGGATTTGTTCTGTAAGGTGATCTAGGTTTGAAACTCCACTCCAAACTTTGTACTAGTTGGGAGAACATGCCTAAAATCTAACCATGATAAGGGTTGGTGTGGCTTAGGCTGAGTGCAATCCCCAGATGATTTTTATGGCTTAGAAACCATTGGGTCGTGGTTTCTTAGACCACATGCTAGTCCCACAAATCATGGATAAACTAGCAAAAAAAACAAAATTTTTCTCATTTCATTAAATTTATTAGTATAAAAATTTTATATTATGAATTTTAATTTTAATATTTCAGTTGGTATTGTCTTTTTCCTTTCTACTAGATCTAGATGATGATGATGATTAATGTCTACTAAAACTAAATTGATTTTTCTTCACTAAAAATGATACTATTCAAGCTCATAAATAATGACTGATTCTAGATAATTATTCTCTTATGTCACACAAAGAGCCACCATATTAATATATGCAAAACACTTACCTCTTTTCAAATCATAAAATATATTTAGTCTTTCATCTATAACCCAACCCATGGAGATGCTATTTAGTCTTTGATCTATGTGTTTTTTTTTTCAATTTCTTTGGATTTTTTATTTTTTTTAATATTTTTTTTGATACTTAATAAATCTAGTATAAAAATATTCAGTGTTTACTATAAACCTTATTTGTTTATAAATTTAATTTTTTTTCATTATATATTATTTATTTTATTTTACTAAAAAGATATATATATATATATATTATTTATTCTAAATTTTATTTTTAAAAAACTATACTATATTTTATTCCAAACAATATGAACCATTTTCATTTTTAATGACCTAACTTTTAAATAATATATTTGATTCTAAACAATATGAATCATTTTAAATGGCCCAAAATATAGTGATAGTGGAGCAATATTAGCAAAATTTGAAGCTATAGAAAAAAGAAAAAAAAACTGTATAATAAATTATTATTAATTTTTTATATAATAAATCATTAATAATTTTAATTTTTTTATATAATAAATTATTAATAATTTATCTTTAACTATATGAATAATTAATTGAATAAAATATTTTAATTTTTAATAATCCAAAATTCGACATATAAAATAACTTTTTTATATAATAAATCATTAATAACCTTTTTTAACCATATGAATAATTAATTGAATAATAACCTTTTTTAACCATATGAATAATCAATTGAATAATAACCTTTTTTAACCATATGAATAATTAATTGAATAAAATACTTTAATTTTTAATAATTCAAAATTTGACATAAAAAATAAATTGAAATAAAATACAAAAATTATTTTATTTATTGTAATTTTATGTAAATATATTTTATTAATTATTTAATCTTTAAAATTTTCTTGTAAATAGTTTATGTAAATATATTATTTAATATTTTAAACTGTATTGTAAATAGTTTAAGGTGAATAGTTCTTTATAATATATAAAATTATTATTGTAAATGGCCATCATTAATGTAATTTAAATTATTTATTCATTTTTAATCTTTTTTTTAATTTTTTTGTTAATTTGTCTCCGTAGGTTTCTAACAGGTGACTTTAACATCACAGACTGCTTTAACATCACACTCTGCCACCGACCTACACCTCCAGGACTCATTTTTAAATAAAATTATTAAGTTTTTTTGAAACATTATGTCAAAAATTTATAAGAGTAAAGTGTGTTTTTTTTTTTTTTTTAGGAATTTGGAGAACTGATTGGAGTCGGATTCTCAAAGTCACAAGACCAGTTAACAAATATATCTATTAATAATTTTTTATTTTTTATTTTTAAGTTGAAGTAGATTTTCAAAGTAACAAGGCCAGTTAACAAAGAAATTTATTAATAATTTTTTTTATTTTTTTTAAATTTAAATTCTAAAAAGAAAAGAGTTCAGTCAACAAAAAAAACATGAAACTATTAAAATATAAATTAGTTATATAAAAATCAAATTAAAATTTGAATAGTAAAAATAAGAACTTCCCCACCAAACCATAAACTATTATCACTTTCCAATATTTCTTTAAAATATAAATTAGTTAATTAAAATTCAAATTAAAATTTGAATAGTAAAAATAAGAACTTCCCCACCAAACCATAAACTATTATCACTTTCCAATATTTCTTTAAAAATCCGTATAAAGAAAAAATTATATACAAGATTCAATTTTTTTTTAATTTATATTTTCTTCTTTTCTTATTTTGCCACAATGCTATAAAATATAAGATAAAATTATTAATAGATGCACAATTCATTTTTTTTTTTAATTTATATTTTGTTATTTTTCAACAATGCTATAAAATTTATGGATCGAACTGTGTGGATTTCATTTTCAGATTATTTTTTCACAATTAATTAGTATATTAACAAACAAATAATTTTATAGACTTTATTAATATATTTTAAAATTTTCATATATAAAATTTAATATTATTTCCTAATATTAATATTATTTAATTTTTTATTTTTATTTTTTAATTTATCAAAATTTTAAATTGAATTTGTAAAATTTAATAATAATATATGTTTATTTTTTGTTAAATTTATTAATAAATCTAAAATTTAATTTAAAAAATTTAATAGTAAAAAATTTAATTGTTTTTCATTTTCCTAAATTTTTATATATATTTTTCTTAATGACTTATAAAATATTTTCTCAATTTGATTAACTTTATTAATAAAAAATAAAAATCTCATTTTATAAAATTAAATTTATATTTTTCTCTCAATTTATAATAATATATTTTATAAATTCAGATGGAGTGACAAATGAAGGTAAAGTGGCTCTCCATGTAGATGAGAAATTTTATAGGGCTAAAGAGAGGTGGCTAGATATCATCGTGCCTGGTGCAAAGGAAATAAGAACGATGAAGTGAAGGCTACTAAATATCATTGCACCTGGTGCAAAAGATCATTTGATGCGAACTAGTAGGAAATCATGGAGTGATGGGAATGTAGGAAATCATGGAAGAAGTAGGGGCTCTAGTTTTCAAGTGATGGGAATGTAGGAAATTATTTAGAGATTGAATACTTTCATTGTATGGGTTTTGTGGGGAGTTAGGGTTTTAGTTTTCAGTATGCTTTTAATTCATCGCCATGGAATAACAACAAGCGTTGTATATGGTACTATATTACCAAACCTTATTATAGTAAATTTTAAATATGATTAAGTAAAAGTAAAAAAATAAACATGTAAATGGATGTCTTTATAATAGTGAGGAAGTTAGTGGTTCAAGTCACAACCATTGATTCCTCAAGAAACTTTTTGAAATGATCTCCTTTCCCATTATCTTTCTTTTCTCCTTCCATGGGAGGTCTCTTGGGCACGCGAGAGATTTTTTCCTCAAGAGAAACAATCTTGAGACCCAATTCTTTGTACCCTGACCTCGTTGGGGACATGCATTAAGATGACAAGGAGAAAACTTATCTGATACTACTGATCCATATTTTATGAGTAGAACGAAATGAATACAGATTATTAAAATATTCTTAACACAAAATAACAGAGATACAGTAAAATTGGTTTTCTATTCAATAAGAAAATAAGTTGAAACTGTAAAATGCAGTGGAAAACAAGCTTGTTGGAATGGTGATGGCTTATCTCTGAGAAGAGATGTGATGGTTGCACTCATTCGAAAGAAGATTATTACAGTGAGGCTCTCAAGGCATTTTTATAATAAACAGGAATGTCAAAAACCCTAGACATCCAAAAACCTAACCCTAGGAGATGAAATGCCAAAAATCATGTGGGCCCCATTTGGGTAAGTTAGTACAACAACTTCCTGGAGTCGTAACTTTTGCATAAGATCTTTGTTTTACACGCACAATATCCTGTTGGAAATTTATCGTCAAGGAGAATCATTTTGGGTGATCAATCAGAGCCTTCAGATAACCTTGAGAAGATTGATCCCGAAAAACATTCATTTAGGCCCCTCAAAATGGCCCCAAATGTTAAAAATTGCTAAAAATAGTAAAGTTCCAAAATTGCCAGAAAACTATTTTGAGCGAGTTGGAAAAGGTGGGTGGCCACCGATATCCACCTGGATCACACCACTAGGAAGGCCACAAATGGGCCTTGAACAATTGGGACAAGCTTTGCAAACTGAACATCTCTTGTGGGCTTGGGATTTGGGACCCATGGTTATTGAATGAAATAATGGGTGCCAAAATATGTTGGTGTTGGTTGAAGCATCGAAAATACCTATGGGCTCATATTTGGAAACAAAAATATACCCCTCACATTGAGGAAGTAAAAATCATTAGGTTGAATGCACAGATCCCTAGCTCTCTTATCTAGAATGTTGATTGGAACATTCATACTCTTGTCCGATAAAATTCCTTCTAGAAATTAAGGGATGTAAAAGAGGACTTATTCTGGTCAGATTCTTGGAATAAAATTCCACCCCTGCTCCTGCAGAAAATCATGAAAAACATCCAAACACAAATTAAAAACAATCGTATCATGAAAGTTACATACTTATGGAAAACCTTTCTTCCTCCCTCTCCTTGGATAAAATGGAAAGGAATGTACAAAGACCTTAATCTACTGATGGATTACAATTTAGGGCCATGAATAGACGAATCTACCTTAATACAAATTCATACAAAAAATGGAGCAAACATCCTTCACTGGAGACACTCATCTCTAGTTACTTTCACCATCAAAGAATCTTATGATCTTAAGGCCTAGTTTTACCTCTAGGGAAAGGATAAGATATAGCATACCATCTGGAAATCAATCTTTTGGAAAACGGTCACAATTTTTATCTATCTTCTCATCCAAAATATCATTTTAACCTGGGATAACCTTACAAAACAAGGATTCATTGGACCCTCTACATGTCCCCTCTGTTCTTAGAAAGAGGAATCCATGGAACATCTCCTTAATCAATGCTCCTACATCTCAAACATGTGGGATCATGTTTCTCAAACCACGAGGAGAAATGATAGACATAATGATAGTACAATTCATTCCATTAAGAATTGGAGGCCCGCAGTGTACAAAAATTAGATACTCAATAGAATATGGAAATGTTTCCCTAACTTTGTAGTTTGACAAATTTGGAAGGAATGAAATAGAAGAATTTGAAACCATTCAGGAAAGAAATAGAAGAAGCAGAAGAAACCAAAGAATTTGAAAATATGTGAAATAATTCAGGAAATCATAAGATTCCAACAATGTTCTAGAGATGACCTCTCCTCTGATACCAATGAACACATCATCCTATCAAAATGGCACTTAAATATCAGTCTAGTTCAGAACAATCCCATCCCTCTCCCTTCCCCTCTGCACAACTCTTCCTCCTCGCAGAAACCACCAATGGGTTTCCTCAAAATGAACTTTGATGGGGCCTGCAAAGGGAATCCAAGGCCAACAGGATTTGGTGTCTTTTTTGGAGACAATAATGGCCAAATCAGTCATATTGTGGTGGGAAATCTTGGATTCGAAACCAATAGTTAGACTGAGCTATGGGGTCTTCTCCCAGGGGTTCAATTTTTGCCTCTCATGTTGGGATCCGACATCTCATTGTTGAAGGGGACTCTAAAATCATCATCTCCATGTTCATTAAGTTATTTCATGGGTCCAAACTAGTGAAGATTCATCCCAGTTGGTGTCTCCTCGGTACTCTTGATACCCTCAAATATATTTTGTATCCTAACCTTGTTATCATCCCCTCTCATGTTCCCAGAGAGGAAATAAAGTTGTGGATAAACTAGCAAATGTTGGAGTTTCAAATGGGGAGCAAGACATATGTCTTGTAGCCAATCTTTAGACTGCTCCTCCTTTTCTCAAGGAATGTATTGAATTGTCTTAATCAAACTATAACTCCCCAGATGAGGTTCCACCTAGTATATCATGTAGTTAAAACAATTGTCCTCCAGCACAACCTCCATACATTTAGCTTCATCTCCAATCCAGTGCATTAATACTAGTTCAGTCTGTCGTGAGTATCCACTCATGAAAATTTTAATGGATTGAATCTCAACGCAGGTGATGTCTACATGTTTCAATACTGAATATATGAAGGGTGTTAATGGTGTAGTAATGTCCTTATGGATTCGGACCATGTGAAATCCTCCTCCAATATATCAATGAAGTGTTATGAGATATTTCCATTCACTTATGGTAGCAAAGTAATGCTTTCTCTAGAAGTCATATTCCTTATGTCTCTTATATTTCTTAAAGGTTCCCTATGGTTCTACCTCTATATTTTCTATTCTCCTCTTTGCATCATGACTCGTGAAACAAGTACAGTTAGAAGAGGTCCATCTTATTTCCATCACTTCTCAAATTTCCATTTTTCTCCATCTCCTTCTCCAAGTGCTTTTGATCTTTCCCTCCCCGTCTCTTCCCCTTCGGCTGAAACTCATGATTCCCTGGAAAGTCATCATGAAGAGGAAGTATGGGGATGTGTTATTATGAAGGAAGAGATTATGTCGGCTCAAAACCTGTACACCATGAATGCCCAAATTCCACCTCTAGTGTAAATTACTCAACTAGATGAGCCCAGTCCTCTCGATCAAATGACCTAGACATGCAGTGTGTCTCAATCCAAAGAGGAAGACATATGTGGGAAAGTAGAAGAGGACCCTCCCTTTCGGTTTTCAGATGAGAATATTCAGCTAATACTTGATATCTCAAGGGACAAAGAGCTACAACATTTTCTTCAGTAGTTGTTGGATCAAAGAGTGGCAGAATTCTATGAATTTCTTTTCTTCCAAACAGTTGATCGACGTTGTCTGGTGTGTCGTCATGCTTATGTATTCACTTCCTAACTTCATTATTTTGTCATTTGATCATTGTGATGTAATTGAGATTGATTTACTGTTCGTGTGAGCTCACATGTGTCGTCTTGTTTCTCTTCACATGTTTTTACTTTAACACAATTTTCCATTTCAAGTTAATTTCATTTACGCAATTTCATTTCAGTCGTTTGTTTTAGCAATTCAATTCCAAGTTGTGTGTTTCATCTTCTTACATTAGATTAATGATTCAATTTCAGTTGTATATTTACCATTATATTAGGTTAAATTATCTTCAATCCTGCATATACTTTGTATGTTCTTTGTAATTATACAAACCTCAGATTGACAAATTAAATAGTTGGGCAAGTACTACTATGCAATTAATACAACATTAGTTCGTCCCAATGGAACAATTGTCATTCCCTTTGTACGATTGATGTTCGCTTTAGTAGAGTCATTCATTTGAATAGAACAACTGTCGTTCCCTTTGTTACGATTGTTGTTCCCTTTGCAGGCAGTGTCGTTCATTTGAATGGAAAAACTGCATGTCAAAGATAGCATAGGTTGCATCTCTAGAGGATGAGGTATTGAAAACGGAAGGTAAGAACCTATGTAGGAAACAAGTAAAATTATTGTGCTAATGCCTAGCTTTGGCTAATGCATAGAGGTTATATAGGTGCATAGAATTTTATGACATTCTTGAAAGAGAAGATGAATCCTCGGTTGATAAATTAATGTCAAACTAAGGTTGTTTTTAGGACATCTTTAGAGCCCAATATTTTGGTGTCATTGTTGGGAAGCACGATGGATTGAGGTATCAGTTTCTTTTTCATTTCAATTCATGAGAGTGTGATCTACATGTGTTGGTAAGGGGTCATAGAAGCTACTTGAGTGGAGACTCCTCATGTTCTCCCTGCCAACTATGTAAGTGTGAATTTCAATTTCTGCAAAGAGTGTTTCAATTTCCGCAAGAGTAATTTCAATTTCTACAAAGAGTGTTTCAATTTCCGTAAGAAGGATTTCAATTTTAGCAAGAGCGTTTGATTTCTGCAATTGTGAAGAGTAATTGTTTTATGTTTTAGAAAGAGTGATTTTATTTAAGTTTTTTATTTAGATTTCAGTTTTGGGTGCTGTAAGAATCTCTTTAACAAGATGGTTTAATAATGAGTTTAATCTTGGAACATCTCACTCAAATCCTAGAAAAATTAAGGATCTCCTCTTCTTTGGAAGAGGAGATCTTGACAGCAATTGGAAGCTTAATTACTCCTCCAGAGGCGAACGAAGAATCAACATATGAAGAATCCTGAATATTTAATGAAGAACAATTAGGCGAGCAGGAGGTCGAGGAGGACAACGAGGAGCTACAGCATGATCTGAGAAAGACAAATTGCACCGATGAAATCCTGATCAAATGATGGTTTCAAGCAAGTACTAGGTTAGTTCCATTTAGATTTTTCTTTTTAGTTTGTTAATTTAGAGTTTCAACAGCTAATTTCGCACGATTATACATATTTTCGATTCTCATTTCTGAAATTGAAAGATAACATATTCTTATTACTATTGCGTGCTTGGCTACATTGGCTAGTTGACTACACATAACTAATCTCTAATTTTTAATTAGTGTAGTGTAGGTAGGACGYTATTTTCATATTTTTTTTTTTTTAKAATAATTATGCTCTCCTCTGCGCTTCATGTGATCGCGAGGATCAKAAACTAGGATGACTGATTGATTCCAGGAAGATTAATTGATTGAWGATGAAAAAATTGCCTAATCTATGTCTACAATTTGGTTCCATTTKCTCTCAAATTTTTAATAAGTTTGCAAAATCAATTTTTATTTTATTTTATTTTATTTTAAAACATAATAGAAAAAATAAAAACATAAATAAAAATCTTCCCATCCTTCCATCTTCAAATAAAAAATATAAAACAATAAGTACATTAGAATAATAATAATAAGAATAATAAATAAAGAAATAATATAAATGAATAAGAAGGTCTGCAACTTATGCAAGATAAGAGTTGGGTTTTTCCATGCTGAAACTCCAAGATGAAACAGTGTCACGACTACACTCTTCTCGTTTTAAAATTTCATCCTGGTTTATTTTTGGTTTGTGTGGAAACAACGCCATGTTTTTTTTGACTTCATTCCTTATACTGTAGATGCCTGGAAATAACCCTGTAAACAAACAAAATAGTAGTCATATTGATCTCAACAACAAGGAATATATCTTTGTCTGGTGGTATGCTATAAAGCTATAGATATCCCTGCCCCAGATTGACCTATATTTGAAACAACGGCCAAGCTATGAACTCTACAGTCTGCTATCAATGAAATAATATGGTATGGTCCCTTCCCCTCCAGTAATGAACTTTTGGAAAAGGGGCAACTCGCGACTTGGGAGGATAATGCGTATGTCCTAATTTCCCAGCACTCGGTTCAACCTAAGTATGCTCGGGATTCCACTGAGACAGGCACATCTACAACAGTAGCTCCGGTGAATGCATATGCTTAGGGCAAGGGAACAAACTCCAATTGCTACGAGGAGTAGCAGAATTGAAGATCCTGCTGAAAAAAACAAATGAGAGTGCTATTTCTTAATGTGGTGATTTAAACAATTGAGCTAAGATTTTCTCTTTGAAAGTTCAATTACGTTTGGTATGCCCACTCTAGATAGACGTTTCTAGTACGCTTGTAATAACTTAATCTCTTCCCATGAAGATCAATTATCCCTCGGTGCTCTTATGAAACCGTGTATGGAGGAACTGTAACTGGCGAGGAAGCTTCTTACTTTGCCCATGATGGAACTCCTATATGTTGGGTTCTCCCCTCGTATGGTCTGACCCCTAGTTCTTAGCTTCACTATACATAACTAAAGAAACCATCTCCACCCCTACCTACCTTACCTAGTCCATATACAAAAGAACCTGCCTTCTCGGATCTCTCCAATGCATGATGGTTCCTATCTTTCCATTTGTATCTTTCAGCTGATAAATTTTAAATGTACAGAAACCACAACTACTAACACTTTGACCCATATACAAATTTAGTTTGCGAAGTATCGTCGGAGGAAACTACAAGGAAACAAGCACTTCCAGCAGACCCTTAAACTTTGGATGTATATATCTGACGAAGATCGAGCGATTGAAACATATTTCAAAGGATCTGATAGCATTGGATCAGATTTGATAGCGTTGGAGCAGATTGCATGTGGATATGTATTATTGAGTCATCATGTCATTTTTGGAAGTTTCTATATTATATAGCGGGATTCCACCAATTAGAAACTAAATCCGCAAAGAACTAGGAATCACATATCTAATACTAGCAACGGAGGAATAACATGTTTTGTGGAAATTCACTGTGTTCTGTGGAAATTCACGGATATATAAACTATAGTCTTAACCAATGGGGAATTGGATAACAATGGATTAGTGTATCTCTTCAGAGGTTATGTATCGACCAATCAATTAGTTCAAACTCCTCCCTTCAACGATCAATGAAGGTAGATACTGGTTGCGGTCTCCAACTTCGCATCTACAATAAATATGAAAAAATGTTTTGATTGCAATGTCATTTGTAAAATATGATTCTTTTGAAAATCTATAATTACAACAAAAATTGAATTAGTTACAATTGTATAATAAGGTTTTGTTTTAGTAGGTTGGCATAATTTGTATTATTTTAATTTTTGTTTTAGACAGTGAATATATATATATATAACAATTAAAACAAAACAAAACAATTAAAAATAATAAAACCATTAAAAAAAAATTACAAAAATTGAAAACAAATTATAAAAATCAAACGTTCTAAAAATAAAAAATTGCAAATGGATTTCAATCATTCTTGAAAACAATATCAAAATCATGTTTATGCTAACTTGGTTTCTTGAGTCTGTTTACATTGTGATCAACGATGAAACAAGCACGCCACAAAGGTACAAAAACACATTTTATTTCTTTCATTTGCCGCATTGGTACTTTCTGTAAGCTATGTTTTTCGAATATATCACAAGTTTTCATGCAGTAATTTGTACCCAGTTTTTTTTAGGATTAGAGACGATCACATTTTGCTGCTGAAGTGATTTTCAAGAATCACAAAAGTTTTGAAAAAAAAAACATTCTTTCTTGACTGCTTAAAGGAGTTGTTACTCATCATAAACATCATGACGTTTGTTGTTACACATCGACCATTTATAAAACCATTTTGTGTCATGAATTATTTCTTCCCATTTCTCCTTCAAAGCAGATTGGTCATCCCTGTGTTGAATCCCATATTCCATTGAATTATCCTTCATGACTTTGCACACGCCTATGTTTCTGAGTCTCATACATCTCTTTATATTTTTCAGTTCATTTTTCCTTGTCAATAAAACTATCGAACTCCCTTTCCATGACTACATTTCCTTGCCATAAACATTGTTGCTACTGAGATCTTTCCTATAGTCCTACCAATCTTTTTTTATCAAAACTCGCATTGATTGATGTGGGGTTCCTTAAGGCCCACCTTTCAACAAGTCTTTCCCCATCGACCTCAGCACCTTATCTGAGATATAGACTAGAGTTCCTTTTGAGTACCTAGAGGCTTTCATGCCTTAATGGCAAGTTCTCTCGCTGACAATCATGGGAATACATCAATGTCCCTTGATCGTTAGATCTTCCAAGTGTCTCGACATTACCAAATCTATTTGCAGTTCGCAAGATGTACTCGTGTACCTTGGAACTCATTGACATCAATGGTGAGTTTTCCTTGAATTGGTTAATGACATGCATCAATGGTCGGTAATCCAATGACTTCACTTCATGCTTGAAATCGATACATTCATTCTCATGGATAGAATTGTACCATCAAGTTTGTAGGGGGTGAAGACTATGCACTTTTTCATGACTCCCTCGACAGTTACAACAGCATGACTTCATCTATATGAGAGTATTACAGTTCCACCTTTATACTTCCGCTTTATTCATCAACAGTAGTTCAAATTCCTCCACTTCACATTCTCTGATCCAACAGTTATAACAGTTTCAACTACAACATTCGCAGTTACATTTTCATGATCCTATAGTAGTGACATCTTCCATGGTCCAGTAGCTGCATCAACCATATTCCTATTGCATAGTTAATCAACATTTTGGGTAAGTGGAAGTATGTTATTTTCTAAACTTTAATCATGTAATTCTTCAACTACTAGCAATGAATAATTTGGAAAATTTCCTCACCAAGATCCATTTCCTTTTCACTTCTATGACCCATGCCAAGTTGCATGGGGACATGCAACTAAATCAGTTGGGGGGTAGGGAACTATATTCTCTGTCATCAATCCATTTTTCCACCACCATTATTCCATTTTTCATCTCATTTGCCATTTATCAACATTTCTTTTCCAACGATACTTTGTTGCACTTTGCTTCATAAGAATTGATATACATATTGGCATGATTCACATATATGAAAAAGGGATTTCTTATACTCAATGATGTTTCCTTATGCACATCAATAGCTTATTTTTTCCAGTAAGTATATGAGTAAATTATTATCATAGCAACAAGAGAACAAATAACGAAATGAATGTTGTTAACACAAGAACCAACATTCTTTATATTTATGGTTGTCACACAAGAACCAACCATAAGAAAATGTCAGTTGTTACTCATGTAAATCCCATCCTGGAAACATTCATTATCATCACTCAAAGTTGAAATTCAGGTGCCAAAATGTCCTGAGAAGATTCATGCATAGTTGCATGCGGACATGCAACAAGTTCAATTGGGGGGTACGTTGGGAGTCAGAAATGTTGTATTTTCATCCACCTTTCCCTTAATCATTCTTCACATTTCATCGCCCCATTAACCTTTCATGATATCATTTTCATAAATATATTTGGGTTTCATATTATTATTTTCCACTTTATTCATTTTAGTATTAAAAAGGAATTTATG